>CANAIB010000011.1:0-35624 GCA_947359475.1 Heligmosomoides polygyrus bakeri
TGAAAACGAAACCGGGATACTCTCCCTCGGATGGCGAGAGGATCCAGCAAAAATGTCATTTGTGGACCCACAAATGAACAGTAAACTTGAAAACGAAACCGGGCCTCTCTCCCTCGGATGGCGAGAGGATCCAGCAAAAATGTCATTTGCAGACCCACAAGCGAAGTAAAATTGAAAACGAAATCGGGCTTCTCTCCCTCGGATGGCGAGGGAATCCTGCAAAAATGCCATTTTGGACCCGCAAACCAACAGTTAACTTGAAAACGAAATCGGGCTTCTCTCCTTCGGATGGCGAGGGAATCCAGCAAAAATGTCTTTTTGGACCCACAAACGAACAGTAAACTTGAAAACGAAATCGGGCTTCTCTCCCTCGGATGGCGAGGGAATCCAGCAAAAATGTCATTTTGGACCCACAAACGAACAGTAAACTTGAAAACGAAATCGGGCTTCTCTCCCTCGGATGGCGAGGGATTCCAGCAAAAATGTCATTTTGGACCCACAAACGAACAGTAAACTTGAAAACGAAATCGGGCTTCTCTCCCACGGATGGCGAGGGAATCCAGCAAAAATGTCATTTTGGACCCACAAACGAACAGTAAACTTGAAAACGAAATCGGGCTTCTCTCCCTCGGATGGCGAGGCAATCCAGCAAAAATGTCATTTTGGACCCACAAACGAACAGTAAACTTGAAAACGAAATCGGGCTTCTCTCCCTCGGATGGCGAGGGAATCCAGCAAAAATGTCATTTGTGGACCCACAAACGAACAGTAAACTTGAAAACGAAATCGGGCTTCTCTCCCTCGGATGGCGAGGGAATCCAGCAAAAATGTCAATTGTGGACCCACAAGCGAAGTAAAATTGAAAACGAAATCGGGCTTCTCTCCCTCGGATGGCGAGAGGATCCAGCAAAAATGTCATTTTGGACCCACAAACGAACAGTAAACTTGAAAACGAAATCGGGCTTCTCTCCCTCGGATGGCGAGGGATTCCAGCAAAAATGTCATTTTGGACCCACAAACGAACAGTAAACTTGAAAACGAAATCGGGCTTCTCTCCCTCGGATGGCGAGGGAATCCAGCAAAAATGTCATTTGTGGACCCACAAACGAACAGTAAACTTGAAAACGAAATCGGGCTTCTCTCCCTCGGATGGCGAGGGAATCCAGCAAAAATGTCAATTGTGGACCCACAAGCGAAGTAAAATTGAAAACGAAATCGGGCTTCTCTCCCTCGGATGGCGAGGGAATCCAGCAAAAATGTCATTTGTGGACCCACAAACGAACAGTAAACTTGAAAACGAAATCGGGCTTCTCTCCCTCGGATGGCGAGGGAATCCAGCAAAAATGTCAATTGTGGACCCACAAGCGAAGTAAAATTGAAAACGAAATCGGGCTTCTCTCCCTCGGATGGCGAGGGAATCCAGCAAAAATGTCATTTTGGACCCACAAACGAACAGTAAACTTGAAAACGAAATCGGGCTTCTCTCCCTCGGATGGCGAGGGAATCCAGCAAAAATGTCATATGTGGACCCACAAACGAACAGTAAACTTGAAACGAAATCGGGCTTCTCTCCCTCGGATGGCGAGGGAATCCAGCAAAAATGTCATTTGTGGACCCACAAACGAACAGTAAACTTGAAAACGAAATCGGGCTTCTCTCCCTCGGATGGCGAGGGAATCCAGCAAAAATGTCATTTGTGGACCCACAAACGAACAGTAAACTTGAAAACGAAACCGGGCTTCTCTCCCTCGGATGGCGAGAGGATCCAGCAAAAATGTCATTTGTGGACCCACAAGCGAAGTAAAATTGAAAACGAAATCGGGCTTCTCTCCCTCGGATGGCGAGGGAATCCAGCAAAAATGTCATTTGTGGACCCACAAACGAACAGTAAACTTGAAAACGAAACCGGGCTTCTCTCCCTCGGATGGCGAGAGGATCCAGCAAAAATGTCATTTGTGGACCCACAAGCGAAGTAAAATTGAAAACGAAATCGGGCTTCTCTCCCTCGGATGGCGAGGGAATCCTGCAAAAATGCCATTTTGGACCCGCAAACCAACAGTTAACTTGAAAACGAAATCGGGCTTCTCTCCCTCGGATGGCGAGGGAATCCTGCAAAAATGCCATTTTGGACCCGCAAACCAACAGTTAACTTGAAAACGAAATCGGGCTTCTCTCCCTCGGATGGCGAGGGAATCCTGCAAAAATGCCATTTTGGACCCGCAAACCAACAGTTAACTTGAAAACGAAATCGGGCTTCTCTCCCTCGGATGGCGAGGGAATCCAGCAAAAATGTCATTTTGGACCCACAAACGAACAGTAAACTTGAAAACGAAATCGGGCTTCTCTCCCTCGGATGGCGAGGGATTCCAGCAAAAATGTCATTTTGGACCCACAAACGAACAGTAAACTTGAAAACGAAATCGGGCTTCTCTCCCTCGGATGGCGAGGGAATCCAGCAAAAATGTCATTTGTGGACCCACAAACGAACAGTAAACTTGAAAACGAAATCGGGCTTCTCTCCCTCGGATGGCGAGGGAATCCAGCAAAAATGTCAATTGTGGACCCACAAGCGAAGTAAAATTGAAAACGAAATCGGGCTTCTCTCCCTCGGATGGCGAGGGAATCCAGCAAAAATGTCATTTGTGGACCCACAAACGAACAGTAAACTTGAAAACGAAACCGGGCTTCTCTCCCTCGGATGGCGAGAGGATCCAGCAAAAATGTCATTTGTGGACCCACAAGCGAAGTAAAATTGAAAACGAAATCGGGCTTCTCTCCCTCGGATGGCGAGGGAATCCTGCAAAAATGCCATTTTGGACCCGCAAACCAACAGTTAACTTGAAAACGAAATCGGGCTTCTCTCCCTCGGATGGCGAGGGAATCCTGCAAAAATGCCATTTTGGACCCGCAAACCAACAGTTAACTTGAAAACGAAATCGGGCTTCTCTCCCTCGGATGGCGAGGGAATCCAGCAAAAATGTCATTTTGGACCCACAAACGAACAGTAAACTTGAAAACGAAATCGGGCTTCTCTCCCTCGGATGGCGAGGGATTCCAGCAAAAATGTCATTTTGGACCCACAAACGAACAGTAAACTTGAAAACGAAATCGGGCTTCTCTCCCACGGATGGCGAGGGAATCCAGCAAAAATGTCATTTTGGACCCACAAACGAACAGTAAACTTGAAAACGAAATCGGGCTTCTCTCCCTCGGATGGCGAGGCAATCCAGCAAAAATGTCATTTTGGACCCACAAACGAACAGTAATCTTGAAAACGAAATCGGGCTTCTCTCCCTCGGATGGCGAGAGGATCCAGCAAAAATGTCATTTGCGGACCCACAAGCGAAGTAAACTTGAAAACGAAACCGGGATACTCTCCCTCGGATGGCGAGAGGATCCAGCAAAAATGTCATTTGTGGACCCACAAATGAACAGTAAACTTGAAAACGAAACCGGGCCTCTCTCCCTCGGATGGCGAGAGGATCCAGCAAAAATGTCATTTGCAGACCCACAAGCGAAGTAAAATTGAAAACGAAATCGGGCTTCTCTCCCTCGGATGGCGAGGGAATCCTGCAAAAATGCCATTTTGGACCCGCAAACCAACAGTTAACTTGAAAACGAAATCGGGCTTCTCTCCTTCGGATGGCGAGGGAATCCAGCAAAAATGTCTTTTTGGACCCACAAACGAACAGTAAACTTGAAAACGAAATCGGGCTTCTCTCCCTCGGATGGCGAGGGAATCCAGCAAAAATGTCATTTTGGACCCACAAACGAACAGTAAACTTGAAAACGAAATCGGGCTTCTCTCCCTCGGATGGCGAGGGATTCCAGCAAAAATGTCATTTTGGACCCACAAACGAACAGTAAACTTGAAAACGAAATCGGGCTTCTCTCCCACGGATGGCGAGGGAATCCAGCAAAAATGTCATTTTGGACCCACAAACGAACAGTAAACTTGAAAACGAAATCGGGCTTCTCTCCCTCGGATGGCGAGGCAATCCAGCAAAAATGTCATTTTGGACCCACAAACGAACAGTAAACTTGAAAACGAAATCGGGCTTCTCTCCCTCGGATGGCGAGGGAATCCAGCAAAAATGTCATTTGTGGACCCACAAACGAACAGTAAACTTGAAAACGAAATCGGGCTTCTCTCCCTCGGATGGCGAGGGAATCCAGCAAAAATGTCAATTGTGGACCCACAAGCGAAGTAAAATTGAAAACGAAATCGGGCTTCTCTCCCTCGGATGGCGAGGGAGTCCAGCAAAAATGTCATTTGTGGACCCACAAACGAACAGTAAACTTGAAAACGAAACCGGGCTTCTCTCCCTCGGATGGCGAGAGGATCCAGCAAAAATGTCATTTGTGGACCCACAAGCGAAGTAAAATTGAAAACGAAATCGGGCTTCTCTCCCTCGGATGGCGAGGGAATCCTGCAAAAATGCCATTTTGGACCCGCAAACCAACAGTTAACTTGAAAACGAAATCGGGCTTCTCTCCCTCGGATGGCGAGGGAATCCTGCAAAAATGCCATTTTGGACCCGCAAACCAACAGTTAACTTGAAAACGAAATCGGGCTTCTCTCCCTCGGATGGCGAGGGAATCCAGCAAAAATGTCATTTTGGACCCACAAACGAACAGTAAACTTGAAAACGAAATCGGGCTTCTCTCCCTCGGATGGCGAGGGATTCCAGCAAAAATGTCATTTTGGACCCACAAACGAACAGTAAACTTGAAAACGAAATCGGGCTTCTCTCCCACGGATGGCGAGGGAATCCAGCAAAAATGTCATTTTGGACCCACAAACGAACAGTAAACTTGAAAACGAAATCGGGCTTCTCTCCCTCGGATGGCGAGGCAATCCAGCAAAAATGTCATTTTGGACCCACAAACGAACAGTAATCTTGAAAACGAAATCGGGCTTCTCTCCCTCGGATGGCGAGAGGATCCAGCAAAAATGTCATTTGCGGACCCACAAGCGAAGTAAACTTGAAAACGAAACCGGGATACTCTCCCTCGGATGGCGAGAGGATCCAGCAAAATGTCATTTGTGGACCCACAAATGAACAGTAAACTTGAAAACGAAACCGGGCCTCTCTCCCTCGGATGGCGAGAGGATCCAGCAAAAATGTCATTTGCAGACCCACAAGCGAAGTAAAATTGAAAACGAAATCGGGCTTCTCTCCCTCGGATGGCGAGGGAATCCTGCAAAAATGCCATTTTGGACCCGCAAACCAACAGTTAACTTGAAAACGAAATCGGGCTTCTCTCCTTCGGATGGCGAGGGAATCCAGCAAAAATGTCATTTTGGACCCACAAACGAACAGTAAACTTGAAAACGAAATCGGGCTTCTCTCCCTCGGATGGCGAGGGAATCCAGCAAAAATGTCATTTTGGACCCACAAACGAACAGTAAACTTGAAACGAAATCGGGCTTCTCTCCCTCGGATGGCGAGGGATTCCAGCAAAAATGTCATTTTGGACCCACAAACGAACAGTAAACTTGAAAACGAAATCGGGCTTCTCTCCCACGGATGGCGAGGGAATCCAGCAAAAATGTCATTTTGGACCCACAAACGAACAGTAAACTTGAAAACGAAATCGGGCTTCTCTCCCTCGGATGGCGAGGCAATCCAGCAAAAATGTCATTTTGGACCCACAAACGAACAGTAATCTTGAAAACGAAATCGGGCTTCTCTCCCTCGGATGGCGAGAGGATCCAGCAAAAATGTCATTTGCGGACCCACAAGCGAAGTAAACTTGAAAACGAAACCGGGATACTCTCCCTCGGATGGCGAGAGGATCCAGCAAAAATGTCATTTGTGGACCCACAAATGAACAGTAAACTTGAAAACGAAACCGGGCCTCTCTCCCTCGGATGGCGAGAGGATCCAGCAAAAATGTCATTTGCAGACCCACAAGCGAAGTAAAATTGAAAACGAAATCGGGCTTCTCTCCCTCGGATGGCGAGGGAATCCTGCAAAAATGCCATTTTGGACCCGCAAACCAACAGTTAACTTGAAAACGAAATCGGGCTTCTCTCCTTCGGATGGCGAGGGAATCCAGCAAAAATGTCATTTTGGACCCACAAACGAACAGTAAACTTGAAAACGAAATCGGGCTTCTCTCCTCCGGATGACGAGAGGATCCAGCAAAAATGTAATTTGTGGACCCACAAACGAACAATAAACTTGAAAACGAAATCGGGCTTCTCTCCCTCGGATGGCGAGGGAATCCAGCAAAAATGTCATTTGTGGACCCACAAACGAACAGTAAACTTGAAAACGAAATCGTGCTTCTCTCCTCCGGATGACGAGAGGATCCAGCAAAAATGTCATTTGCGGACCCACAAGCGAAGTAAACTTGAAAACGAAATCGGGCTTCTCTCCCTCGGATGGCGAGGGAATCCTGCAAAAATGCCATTTTGGACCCGCAAACCAACAGTTAACTTGAAAACGAAATCGGGCTTCTCTCCCTCGGATGGCGAGGGAATCCTGCAAAAATGCCATTTTGGACCCGCAAATCAACAGTTAACTTGAAAACGAAATCGGGCTTCTCTCCTTCGGATGGCGAGGGAATCCAGCAAAAATGTCATTTTGGACCCACAAACGAACAGTAAACTTGAAAACGAAACCGGGATACTCTCCCTCGGATGGCGAGAGGATCCAGCAAAAATGTCATTTGCGGACCCACAAGCGAAGTAAACTTGAAAACGAAATCGGGCTTCTCTCCTCCGGATGACGAGAGGATCCAGCAAAAATGTAATTTGTGGACCCACAAACGAACAATAAACTTGAAAACGAAATCGGGCTTCTCTCCCTCGGATGGCGAGGGAATCCAGCAAAAATGTCATTTGTGGACCCACAAACGAACAGTAAACTTGAAAACGAAATCGGGCTTCTCTCCCTCGGATGGCGAGAGGATCCAGCAAAAATGTCATTTGTGGACCCGCAAACCAACAGTTAACTTGAAAACGAACCCGGGATACTCTCCCTCGGATGGCGAGAGGATCCAGCAAAAATGTCATTTGCGGACCCACAAGCGAAGTAAACTTGAAAACGAAACCGGGATACTCTCCCTCGGATGGCGAGAGGATCCAGCAAAAATGTCATTTGTGGACCCGCAAACCAACAGTTAACTTGAAAACGAAACCGGGATACTCTCCCTCGGATGGCGAGAGGATCCAGCAAAAATGTCATTTGCGGACCCACAAGCGAAGTAAAATTGAAAACGAAATCGGGCTTCTCTCCCTCGGATGGCGAGGGAATCCAGCAAAAATGTCATTTTGGACCCACAAACGAACAGTAAACTTGAAAACGAAACCGGGATACTCTACCTCGGATGGCGAGAGGATCCAGCAAAAATGTCATTTGCGGACCCACAAGCGAAGTAAACTTGAAAACGAAATCGGGCTTCTCTCCTCCGGATGACGAGAGGATCCAGCAAAAATGTAATTTGTGGACCCACAAACGAACAATAAACTTGAAAACGAAATCGGGCTTCTCTCCCTCGGATGGCGAGGGAATCCAGCAAAAATGTCATTTGTGGACCCACAAACGAACAGTAAACTTGAAAACGAAATCGTGCTTCTCTCCTCCGGATGACGAGAGGATCCAGCAAAAATGTCATTTGCGGACCCACAAGCGAAGTAAACTTGAAAACGAAATCGGGCTTCTCTCCCTCGGATGGCGAGGGAATCCTGCAAAAATGCCATTTTGGACCCGCAAACCAACAGTTAACTTGAAAACGAAATCGGGCTTCTCTCCCTCGGATGGCGAGGGAATCCAGCAAAAATGTCATTTGTGGACCCACAGACGAACAGTAAACTTGAAAACGAAACCGGGATACTCTCCCTCGGATGGCGAGAGGATCCAGCAAAAATGTCATTTGTGGACCCACAAGCGAAGTAAAATTGAAAACGAAATCGGGCTTCTCTCCCTCGGATGGCGAGGGAATCCAGCAAAAATGTCATTTGTGGACCCACAAACGAACAGTAAACTTGAAAACGAAATCGTGCTTCTCTCCTCCGGATGACGAGAGGATCCAGCAAAAATGTCATTTGCGGACCCACAAGCGAAGTAAACTTGAAAACGAAATCGGGCTTCTCTCCCTCGGATGGCGAGGGAATCCTGCAAAAATGCCATTTTGGACCCGCAAACCAACAGTTAACTTGAAAACGAAATCGGGCTTCTCTCCCTCGGATGGCGAGGGAATCCAGCAAAAATGTCATTTGTGGACCCACAGACGAACAGTAAACTTGAAAACGAAACCGGGATACTCTCCCTCGGATGGCGAGAGGATCCAGCAAAAATGTCATTTGTGGACCCACAAGCGAAGTAAAATTGAAAACGAAATCGGGCTTCTCTCCCTCGGATGGCGAGGGAATCCAGCAAAAATGTCATTTTGGATCCACAAACGAACAGTAAACTTGAAAGCGAAATCGGGCTTCTCTCCCTCGGATGGCGAGGGAATCCAGCAAAAATGTCATTTTGGACCCACAAACGAACAGTAAACTTGAAAACGAAATCGGGCTTCTCTCCCTCGGATGGCGAGGGAATCCAGCAAAAATGTCATTTTGGACCCACAAACGAACAGTAAACTTGAAAACGAAATCGGGCTTCTCTCCCTCGGATGGCGAGGGAATCCAGCAAAAATGTCATTTGTGGACCCACAAACGAACAGTAAACTTGAAAACGAAATCGGGCTTCTCTCCCTCGGATGGCGAGAGGATCCAGCAAAAATGTCATTTGTGGACCCGCAAACCAACAGTTAACTTGAAAACGAACCCGGGATACTCTCCCTCGGATGGCGAGAGGATCCAGCAAAAATGTCATTTGCGGACCCACAAGCGAAGTAAACTTGAAAACGAAACCGGGATACTCTCCCTCGGATGGCGAGAGGATCCAGCAAAAATGTCATTTGTGGACCCGCAAACCAACAGTTAACTTGAAAACGAAACCGGGATACTCTCCCTCGGATGGCGAGAGGATCCAGCAAAAATGTCATTTGCGGACCCACAAGCGAAGTAAAATTGAAAACGAAATCGGGCTTCTCTCCCTCGGATGGCGAGGGAATCCAGCAAAAATGTCATTTTGGACCCACAAACGAACAGTAAACTTGAAAACGAAATCGGGCTTCTCTCCCTCGGATGGCGAGAGGATCCAGCAAAAATGTCATTTGTGGACCCGCAAACCAACAGTTAACTTGAAAACGAACCCGGGATACTCTCCCTCGGATGGCGAGAGGATCCAGCAAAAATGTCATTTGCGGACCCACAAGCGAAGTAAACTTGAAAACGAAACCGGGATACTCTCCCTCGGATGGCGAGAGGATCCAGCAAAAATGTCATTTGTGGACCCGCAAACCAACAGTTAACTTGAAAACGAAATCGGGCTTCTCTCCTCCGGATGACGAGAGGATCCAGCAAAAATGTAATTTGTGGACCCACAAACGAACAATAAACTTGAAAACGAAATCGGGCTTCTCTCCCTCGGATGGCGAGGGAATCCAGCAAAAATGTCATTTGTGGACCCACAAACGAACAGTAAACTTGAAAACGAAATCGGGCTTCTCTCCCTCGGATGGCGAGAGGATCCAGCAAAAATGTCATTTGTGGACCCGCAAACCAACAGTTAACTTGAAAACGAACCCGGGATACTCTCCCTCGGATGGCGAGAGGATCCAGCAAAAATGTCATTTGCGGACCCACAAGCGAAGTAAACTTGAAAACGAAACCGGGATACTCTCCCTCGGATGGCGAGAGGATCCAGCAAAAATGTCATTTGTGGACCCGCAAACCAACAGTTAACTTGAAAACGAAACCGGGATACTCTCCCTCGGATGGCGAGAGGATCCAGCAAAAATGTCATTTGCGGACCCACAAGCGAAGTAAAATTGAAAACGAAATCGGGCTTCTCTCCCTCGGATGGCGAGGGAATCCAGCAAAAATGTCATTTTGGACCCACAAACGAACAGTAAACTTGAAAACGAAACCGGGATACTCTACCTCGGATGGCGAGAGGATCCAGCAAAAATGTCATTTGCGGACCCACAAGCGAAGTAAACTTGAAAACGAAATCGGGCTTCTCTCCTCCGGATGACGAGAGGATCCAGCAAAAATGTAATTTGTGGACCCACAAACGAACAATAAACTTGAAAACGAAATCGGGCTTCTCTCCCTCGGATGGCGAGGGAATCCAGCAAAAATGTCATTTGTGGACCCACAAACGAACAGTAAACTTGAAAACGAAATCGTGCTTCTCTCCTCCGGATGACGAGAGGATCCAGCAAAAATGTCATTTGCGGACCCACAAGCGAAGTAAACTTGAAAACGAAATCGGGCTTCTCTCCCTCGGATGGCGAGGGAATCCTGCAAAAATGCCATTTTGGACCCGCAAACCAACAGTTAACTTGAAAACGAAATCGGGCTTCTCTCCCTCGGATGGCGAGGGAATCCAGCAAAAATGTCATTTGTGGACCCACAGACGAACAGTAAACTTGAAAACGAAACCGGGATACTCTCCCTCGGATGGCGAGAGGATCCAGCAAAAATGTCATTTGTGGACCCACAAGCGAAGTAAAATTGAAAACGAAATCGGGCTTCTCTCCCTCGGATGGCGAGGGAATCCAGCAAAAATGTCATTTGTGGACCCACAAACGAACAGTAATCTTGAAAACGAAATCGGGCTTCTCTCCCTCGGATGGCGAGGGAATCCAGCAAAAATGTCATTTTGGATCCACAAACGAACAGTAAACTTGAAAGCGAAATCGGGCTTCTCTCCCTCGGATGGCGAGGGAATCCAGCAAAAATGTCATTTTGGACCCACAAACGAACAGTAAACTTGAAAACGAAATCGGGCTTCTCTCCCTCGGATGGCGAGGGAATCCAGCAAAAATGTCATTTTGGACCCACAAACGAACAGTAAACTTGAAAACGAAATCGGGCTTCTCTCCCTCGGATGGCGAGGGAATCCAGCAAAAATGTCATTTGTGGACCCACAAACGAACAGTAAACTTGAAAACGAAATCGGGCTTCTCTCCCTCGGATGGCGAGAGGATCCAGCAAAAATGTCATTTGTGGACCCGCAAACCAACAGTTAACTTGAAAACGAACCCGGGATACTCTCCCTCGGATGGCGAGAGGATCCAGCAAAAATGTCATTTGCGGACCCACAAGCGAAGTAAACTTGAAAACGAAACCGGGATACTCTCCCTCGGATGGCGAGAGGATCCAGCAAAAATGTCATTTGTGGACCCGCAAACCAACAGTTAACTTGAAAACGAAACCGGGATACTCTCCCTCGGATGGCGAGAGGATCCAGCAAAAATGTCATTTGCGGACCCACAAGCGAAGTAAACTTGAAAACGAACCCGGGATACTCTCCCTCGGATGGCGAGAGGATCCAGCAAAAATGTCATTTGCGGACCCACAAGCGAAGTAAACTTGAAAACGAAACCGGGATACTCTCCCTCGGATGGCGAGAGGATCCAGCAAAAATGTCATTTGTGGACCCGCAAACCAACAGTTAACTTGAAAACGAAACCGGGATACTCTCCCTCGGATGGCGAGAGGATCCAGCAAAAATGTCATTTGCGGACCCACAAGCGAAGTAAAATTGAAAACGAAATCGGGCTTCTCTCCCTCGGATGGCGAGGGAATCCAGCAAAAATGTCATTTTGGACCCACAAACGAACAGTAAACTTGAAAACGAAACCGGGATACTCTACCTCGGATGGCGAGAGGATCCAGCAAAAATGTCATTTGCGGACCCACAAGCGAAGTAAACTTGAAAACGAAATCGGGCTTCTCTCCTCCGGATGACGAGAGGATCCAGCAAAAATGTAATTTGTGGACCCACAAACGAACAATAAACTTGAAAACGAAATCGGGCTTCTCTCCCTCGGATGGCGAGGGAATCCAGCAAAAATGTCATTTGTGGACCCACAAACGAACAGTAAACTTGAAAACGAAATCGTGCTTCTCTCCTCCGGATGACGAGAGGATCCAGCAAAAATGTCATTTGCGGACCCACAAGCGAAGTAAACTTGAAAACGAAATCGGGCTTCTCTCCCTCGGATGGCGAGGGAATCCTGCAAAAATGCCATTTTGGACCCGCAAACCAACAGTTAACTTGAAAACGAAATCGGGCTTCTCTCCCTCGGATGGCGAGGGAATCCAGCAAAAATGTCATTTGTGGACCCACAGACGAACAGTAAACTTGAAAACGAAACCGGGATACTCTCCCTCGGATGGCGAGAGGATCCAGCAAAAATGTCATTTGTGGACCCACAAGCGAAGTAAAATTGAAAACGAAATCGGGCTTCTCTCCCTCGGATGGCGAGGGAATCCAGCAAAAATGTCATTTGTGGACCCACAAACGAACAGTAATCTTGAAAACGAAATCGGGCTTCTCTCCCTCGGATGGCGAGGGAATCCAGCAAAAATGTCATTTTGGATCCACAAACGAACAGTAAACTTGAAAGCGAAATCGGGCTTCTCTCCCTCGGATGGCGAGGGAATCCAGCAAAAATGTCATTTTGGACCCACAAACGAACAGTAAACTTGAAAACGAAATCGGGCTTCTCTCCCTCGGATGGCGAGGGAATCCAGCAAAAATGTCATTTTGGACCCACAAACGAACAGTAAACTTGAAAACGAAATCGGGCTTCTCTCCCTCGGATGGCGAGGGAATCCAGCAAAAATGTCATTTGTGGACCCACAAACGAACAGTAAACTTGAAAACGAAATCGGGCTTCTCTCCCTCGGATGGCGAGAGGATCCAGCAAAAATGTCATTTGTGGACCCGCAAACCAACAGTTAACTTGAAAACGAACCCGGGATACTCTCCCTCGGATGGCGAGAGGATCCAGCAAAAATGTCATTTGCGGACCCACAAGCGAAGTAAAATTGAAAACGAAATCGGGCTTCTCTCCCTCGGATGGCGAGGGAATCCAGCAAAAATGTCATTTTGGACCCACAAACGAACAGTAAACTTGAAAACGAAACCGGGATACTCTACCTCGGATGGCGAGAGGATCCAGCAAAAATGTCATTTGTGGACCCGCAAACCAACAGTTAACTTGAAAACGAAACCGGGATACTCTCCCTCGGATGGCGAGAGGATCCAGCAAAAATGTCATTTGTGGACCCGCAAACCAACAGTTAACTTGAAAACGAAACCGGGATACTCTCCCTCGGATGGCGAGAGGATCCAGCAAAAATGTCATTTGTGGACCCACAAGCGAAGTAAAATTGAAAACGAAATCGGGCTTCTCTCCCTCGGATGGCGAGGGAATCCAGCAAAAATGTCATTTGTGGACCCACAAACGAACAGTAATCTTGAAAACGAAATCGGGCTTCTCTCCCTCGGATGGCGAGGGAATCCAGCAAAAATGTCATTTTGGATCCACAAACGAACAGTAAACTTGAAAGCGAAATCGGGCTTCTCTCCCTCGGATGGCGAGGGAATCCAGCAAAAATGTCATTTTGGACCCACAAACGAACAGTAAACTTGAAAACGAAATCGGGCTTCTCTCCCTCGGATGGCGAGGGAATCCAGCAAAAATGTCATTTTGGACCCACAAACGAACAGTAAACTTGAAAACGAAATCGGGCTTCTCTCCCTCGGATGGCGAGGGAATCCAGCAAAAATGTCATTTTGGACCCACAAACGAACAGTAAACTTGAAAACGAAATCGGGCTTCTCTCCCTCGGATGGCGAGAGGATCCAGCAAAAATGTCATTTGCGGACCCACAAGCGAAGTAAACTTGAAAACGAAACTGGGATACTCTCCCTCGGATGGCGAGAGGATCCAGCAAAAATGTCATTTGCGGACCCAAGCGAAGTAAACTTGAAAACGAAATCGGGCTTCTCTCCCTCGGATGGCGAGGGAATCCAGCAAAAATGTCATTTGTGGACCCACAAACGAACAGTAATCTTGAAAACGAAATCGGGCTTCTCTCCCTCGGATGGCGAGGGAATCCAGCAAAAATGTCATTTTGGATCCACAAACGAACAGTAAACTTGAAAGCGAAATCGGGCTTCTCTCCCTCGGATGGCGAGGGAATCCAGCAAAAATGTCATTTGTGGACCCACAGACGAACAGTAAACTTGAAAACGAAACCGGGATACTCTACCTCGGATGGCGAGAGGATCCAGCAAAAATGTCATTTGTGGACCCACAAGCGAAGTAAAATTGAAAACGAAATCGGGCTTCTCTCCCTCGGATGGCGAGGGAATCCAGCAAAAATGTCATTTTGGATCCACAAACGAACAGTAAACTTGAAAGCGAAATCGGGCTTCTCTCCCTCGGATGGCGAGGGAATCCAGCAAAAATGTCATTTTGGACCCACAAACGAACAGTAAACTTGAAAACGAAATCGGGCTTCTCTCCCTCGGATGGCGAGGGAATCCAGCAAAAATGTCATTTTGGACCCACAAACGAACAGTAAACTTGAAAACGAAATCGGGCTTCTCTCCCTCGGATGGCGAGGGAATCCAGCAAAAATGTCATTTTGGACCCACAAACGAACAGTAAACTTGAAAACGAAATCGGGCTTCTCTCCCTCGGATGGCGAGAGGATCCAGCAAAAATGTCATTTGCGGACCCACAAGCGAAGTAAACTTGAAAACGAAACCGGGATACTCTCCCTCGGATGGCGAGAGGATCCAGCAAAAATGTCATTTGCGGACCCAAGCGAAGTAAACTTGAAAACGAAATCGGGCTTCTCTCCCTCGGATGGCGAGGGAATCCAGCAAAAATGTCATTTGCGGACCCACAAACGAACAGTTAACTTGAAAACGAAATCGGGCTTCTCTCCCTCGGATGGCGAGGGAATCCAGCAAAAATGTCATTTTGGACCCACAAACGAACAGTAAACTTGAAAACGAAATCGGGCTTCTCTCCCACGGATGGCGAGGGAATCCAGCAAAAATGTCATTTTGGACCCACAAACGAACAGTAAACTTGAAAACGAAATCGGGCTTCTCTCCCTCGGATGGCGAGGGAATCCAGCAAAAATGTCATTTTGGACCCACAAACGAACAGTAAACTTGAAAACGAAATCGGGCTTCTCTCCCTCGGATGGCGAGGGAATCCAGCAAAAATGTCATTTTGGACCCACAAACGAACAGTAAACTTGAAAACGAAATCGGGCTTCTCTCCCTCGGATGGCGAGAGGATCCAGCAAAAATGTCATTTGCGGACCCACAAGCGAAGTAAACTTGAAAACGAAACCGGGATACTCTCCCTCGGATGGCGAGAGGATCCAGCAAAAATGTCATTTGCGGACCCAAGCGAAGTAAACTTGAAAACGAAATCGGGCTTCTCTCCCTCGGATGGCGAGGGAATCCAGCAAAAATGCCATTTTGGACCCGCAAACCAACAGTTAACTTGAAAACGAAATCGGGCTTCTCTCCCTCGGATGGCGAGGGAATCCAGCAAAAATGTCATTTTGGACCCACAAACGAACAGTAATCTTGAAAACGAAATCGGGCTTCTCTCCCTCGGATGGCGAGGGAATCCAGCAAAAATGTCATTTGCGGACCCACAAACGAACAGTTAACTTGAAAACGAAATCGGGCTTCTCTCCCTCGGATGGCGAGGGAATCCAGCAAAAATGTCATTTTGGACCCACAAACGAACAGTAAACTTGAAAACGAAATCGGGCTTCTCTCCCTCGGATGGCGAGGGAATCCAGCAAAAATGTCATTTTGGACCCACAAACGAACAGTAATCTTGAAAACGAAATCGGGCTTCTCTCCCTCGGATGGCGAGGGAATCCAGCAAAAATGTCATTTGCGGACCCACAAACGAACAGTTAACTTGAAAACGAAATCGGGCTTCTCTCCCTCGGATGGCGAGGGAATCCAGCAAAAATGTCATTTTGGACCCACAAACGAACAGTAAACTTGAAAACGAAATCGGGCTTCTCTCCCTCGGATGGCGAGGGAATCCAGCAAAAATGTCATTTGTGGACCCACAAACGAACAGTAAACTTGAAAACGAAACCGGGCTTCTCTCCCTCGGATGGCGAGAGGATCCAGCAAAAATGTCATTTGCGGACCCACAAACGAACAGTTAACTTGAAAACGAAATCGGGCTTCTCTCCCTCGGATGGCGAGGGAATCCAGCAAAAATGTCATTTTGGACCCACAAACGAACAGTAAACTTGAAAACGAAATCGGGCTTCTCTCCCACGGATGGCGAGGGAATCCAGCAAAAATGTCATTTTGGACCCACAAACGAACAGTAAACTTGAAAACGAAATCGGGCTTCTCTCCCTCGGATGGCGAGGGAATCCAGCAAAAATGTCATTTTGGACCCACAAACGAACAGTAATCTTGAAAACGAAATCGGGCTTCTCTCCCTCGGATGGCGAGGGAATCCAGCAAAAATGTCATTTGCGGACCCACAAACGAACAGTTAACTTGAAAACGAAATCGGGCTTCTCTCCCTCGGATGGCGAGGGAATCCAGCAAAAATGTCATTTTGGACCCACAAACGAACAGTAAACTTGAAAACGAAATCGGGCTTCTCTCCCACGGATGGCGAGGGAATCCAGCAAAAATGTCATTTTGGACCCACAAACGAACAGTAAACTTGAAAACGAAATCGGGCTTCTCTCCCTCGGATGGCGAGGGAATCCAGCAAAAATGTCATTTTGGACCCACAAACGAACAGTAATCTTGAAAACGAAATCGGGCTTCTCTCCCTCGGATGGCGAGGGAATCCAGCAAAAATGTCATTTGCGGACCCACAAACGAACAGTTAACTTGAAAACGAAATCGGGCTTCTCTCCCTCGGATGGCGAGGGAATCCAGCAAAAATGTCATTTTGGACCCACAAACGAACAGTAAACTTGAAAACGAAATCGGGCTTCTCTCCCTCGGATGGCGAGGGAATCCAGCAAAAATGTCATTTGTGGACCCACAAACGAACAGTAAACTTGAAAACGAAACCGGGCTTCTCTCCCTCGGATGGCGAGAGGATCCAGCAAAAATGTCATTTGCGGACCCACAAACGAACAGTTAACTTGAAAACGAAATCGGGCTTCTCTCCCTCGGATGGCGAGGGAATCCAGCAAAAATGTCATTTTGGACCCACAAACGAACAGTAAACTTGAAAACGAAATCGGGCTTCTCTCCCACGGATGGCGAGGGAATCCAGCAAAAATGTCATTTTGGACCCACAAACGAACAGTAAACTTGAAAACGAAATCGGGCTTCTCTCCCTCGGATGGCGAGGGAATCCAGCAAAAATGTCATTTTGGACCCACAAACGAACAGTAATCTTGAAAACGAAATCGGGCTTCTCTCCCTCGGATGGCGAGGGAATCCAGCAAAAATGTCATTTGCGGACCCACAAACGAACAGTTAACTTGAAAACGAAATCGGGCTTCTCTCCCTCGGATGGCGAGGGAATCCAGCAAAAATGTCATTTTGGACCCACAAACGAACAGTAAACTTGAAAACGAAATCGGGCTTCTCTCCCTCGGATGGCGAGGGAATCCAGCAAAAATGTCATTTGTGGACCCACAAGCGAAGTAAAATTGAAAACGAAATCGGGCTTCTCTCCCTCGGATGGCGAGGGAATCCTGCAAAAATGCCATTTTGGACCCGCAAACCAACAGTTAACTTGAAAACGAAATCGGGCTTCTCTCCCTCGGATGGCGAGGGAATCCTGCAAAAATGCCATTTTGGACCCGCAAACCAACAGTTAACTTGAAAACGAAATCGGGCTTCTCTCCCTCGGATGGCGAGGGAATCCAGCAAAAATGTCATTTTGGACCCACAAACGAACAGTAAACTTGAAAACGAAATCGGGCTTCTCTCCCTCGGATGGCGAGGGATTCCAGCAAAAATGTCATTTTGGACCCACAAACGAACAGTAAACTTGAAAACGAAATCGGGCTTCTCTCCCTCGGATGGCGAGGGAATCCAGCAAAAATGTCAATTGTGGACCCACAAACGAACAGTAAACTTGAAAACGAAATCGGGCTTCTCTCCCTCGGATGGCGAGGGAATCCAGCAAAAATGTCAATTGTGGACCCACAAGCGAAGTAAAATTGAAAACGAAATCGGGCTTCTCTCCCTCGGATGGCGAGGGAATCCAGCAAAAATGTCAATTGTGGACCCACAAGCGAAGTAAAATTGAAAACGAAATCGGGCTTCTCTCCCTCGGATGGCGAGGGAATCCAGCAAAAATGTCATTTGTGGACCCACAAACGAACAGTAAACTTGAAAACGAAACCGGGCTTCTCTCCCTCGGATGGCGAGAGGATCCAGCAAAAATGTCATTTGTGGACCCACAAGCGAAGTAAAATTGAAAACGAAATCGGGCTTCTCTCCCTCGGATGGCGAGGGAATCCTGCAAAAATGCCATTTTGGACCCGCAAACCAACAGTTAACTTGAAAACGAAATCGGGCTTCTCTCCCTCGGATGGCGAGGGATTCCAGCAAAAATGTCATTTTGGACCCACAAACGAACAGTTAACTTGAAAACGAAATCGGGCTTCTCTCCCTCGGATGGCGAGGGAATCCAGCAAAAATGTCATTTTGGACCCACAAACGAACAGTAAACTTGAAAACGAAATCGGGCTTCTCTCCCTCGGATGGCGAGGGATTCCAGCAAAAATGTCATTTTTGGACCCACAAACGAACAGTAAACTTGAAAACGAAATCGGGCTTCTCTCCCTCGGATGGCGAGGGATTCCAGCAAAAATGTCATTTTGGACCCACAAACGAACAGTAAACTTGAAAACGAAATCGGGCTTCTCTCCCTCGGATGGCGAGGGAATCCAGCAAAAATGTCAATTGTGGACCCACAAACGAACAGTAAACTTGAAAACGAAATCGGGCTTCTCTCCCTCGGATGGCGAGGGAATCCAGCAAAAATGTCAATTGTGGACCCACAAGCGAAGTAAAATTGAAAACGAAATCGGGCTTCTCTCCCTCGGATGGCGAGGGAATCCAGCAAAAATGTCATTTGTGGACCCACAAACGAACAGTAAACTTGAAAACGAAACCGGGCTTCTCTCCCTCGGATGGCGAGGGAATCCTGCAAAAATGCCATTTTGGACCCGCAAACCAACAGTTAACTTGAAAACGAAATCGGGCTTCTCTCCCTCGGATGGCGAGGGAATCCAGCAAAAATGTCATTTTGGACCCACAAACGAACAGTAAACTTGAAAACGAAATCGGGCTTCTCTCCCTCGGATGGCGAGGGATTCCAGCAAAAATGTCATTTTGGACCCACAAACGAACAGTAAACTTGAAAACGAAATCGGGCTTCTCTCCCTCGGATGGCGAGGGAATCCAGCAAAAATGTCATTTGTGGACCCACAAACGAACAGTAAACTTGAAAACGAAATCGGGCTTCTCTCCCTCGGATGGCGAGGGAATCCAGCAAAAATGTCAATTGTGGACCCACAAGCGAAGTAAAATTGAAAACGAAATCGGGCTTCTCTCCCTCGGATGGCGAGGGAATCCAGCAAAAATGTCATTTGTGGACCCACAAACGAACAGTAAACTTGAAAACGAAACCGGGCTTCTCTCCCTCGGATGGCGAGAGGATCCAGCAAAAATGTCATTTGTGGACCCACAAGCGAAGTAAAATTGAAAACGAAATCGGGCTTCTCTCCCTCGGATGGCGAGGGAATCCTGCAAAAATGCCATTTTGGACCCGCAAACCAACAGTTAACTTGAAAACGAAATCGGGCTTCTCTCCCTCGGATGGCGAGGGAATCCTGCAAAAATGCCATTTTGGACCCGCAAACCAACAGTTAACTTGAAAACGAAATCGGGCTTCTCTCCCTCGGATGGCGAGGGAATCCAGCAAAAATGTCATTTTGGACCCACAAACGAACAGTAAACTTGAAAACGAAATCGGGCTTCTCTCCCTAGGATGGCGAGGGATTCCAGCAAAAATGTCATTTTGGACCCACAAACGAACAGCAAACTTGAAAACGAAATCGGGCTTCTCTCCCTCGGATGGCGAGGGAATCCAGCAAAAATGTCATTTTGGACCCACAAACGAACAGTAATCTTGAAAACGAAATCGGGCTTCTCTCCCTCGGATGGCGAGGGAATCCAGCAAAAATGTCATTTGCGGACCCACAAACGAACAGTTAACTTGAAAACGAAATCGGGCTTCTCTCCCTCGGATGGCGAGGGAATCCAGCAAAAATGTCATTTTGGACCCACAAACGAACAGTAAACTTGAAAACGAAATCGGGCTTCTCTCCCTCGGATGGCGAGGGAATCCAGCAAAAATGTCATTTGTGGACCCACAAACGAACAGTAAACTTGAAAACGAAACCGGGCTTCTCTCCCTCGGATGGCGAGAGGATCCAGCAAAAATGTCATTTGTGGACCCACAAGCGAAGTAAAATTGACAACGAAATCGGGCTTCTCTCCCTCGGATGGCGAGGGAATCCAGCAAAAATGTCATTTGTGGACCCACAAACGAACAGTAAACTTGAAAACGAAATCGGGCTTCTCTCCCTCGGATGGCGAGGGAATCCAGCAAAAATGTCAATTGTGGACCCACAAGCGAAGTAAAATTGAAAACGAAATCGGGCTTCTCTCCCTCGGATGGCGAGGGAATCCAGCAAAAATGTCATTTGTGGACCCACAAACGAACAGTAAACTTGAAAACGAAACCGGGCTTCTCTCCCTCGGATGGCGAGAGGATCCAGCAAAAATGTCATTTGTGGACCCACAAGCGAAGTAAAATTGAAAACGAAATCGGGCTTCTCTCCCTCGGATGGCGAGGGAATCCAGCAAAAATGTCATTTGTGGACCCACAAACGAACAGTAAACTTGAAAACGAAACCGGGCTTCTCTCCCTCGGATGGCGAGAGGATCCAGCAAAAATGTCATTTGTGGACCCACAAGCGAAGTAAAATTGAAAACGAAATCGGGCTTCTCTCCCTCGGATGGCGAGGGAATCCTGCAAAAATGCCATTTTGGACCCGCAAACCAACAGTTAACTTGAAAACGAAATCGGGCTTCTCTCCCTCGGATGGCGAGGGAATCCTGCAAAAATGCCATTTTGGACCCGCAAACCAACAGTTAACTTGAAAACGAAATCGGGCTTCTCTCCCTCGGATGGCGAGGGAATCCTGCAAAAATGCCATTTTGGACCCGCAAACCAACAGTTAACTTGAAAACGAAATCGGGCTTCTCTCCCTCGGATGGCGAGGGAATCCAGCAAAAATGTCATTTTGGACCCACAAACGAACAGTAAACTTGAAAACGAAATCGGGCTTCTCTCCCTCGGATGGCGAGGGATTCCAGCAAAAATGTCATTTTGGACCCACAAACGAACAGTAAACTTGAAAACGAAATCGGGCTTCTCTCCCTCGGATGGCGAGGGAATCCAGCAAAAATGTCATTTGTGGACCCACAAACGAACAGTAAACTTGAAAACGAAATCGGGCTTCTCTCCCTCGGATGGCGAGGGAATCCAGCAAAAATGTCATTTGTGGACCCACAAACGAACAGTAAACTTGAAAACGAAATCGGGCTTCTCTCCCTCGGATGGCGAGAGGATCCAGCAAAAATGTCATTTGTGGACCCACAAGCGAAGTAAAATTGAAAACGAAATCGGGCTTCTCTCCCTCGGATGGCGAGGGAATCCAGCAAAAATGTCATTTGTGGACCCACAAACGAACAGTAAACTTGAAAACGAAACCGGGCTTCTCTCCCTCGGATGGCGAGAGGATCCAGCAAAAATGTCATTTGTGGACCCACAAGCGAAGTAAAATTGAAAACGAAATCGGGCTTCTCTCCCTCGGATGGCGAGGGAATCCTGCAAAAATGCCATTTTGGACCCGCAAACCAACAGTTAACTTGAAAACGAAATCGGGCTTCTCTCCCTCGGATGGCGAGGGAATCCTGCAAAAATGCCATTTTGGACCCGCAAACCAACAGTTAACTTGAAAACGAAATCGGGCTTCTCTCCCTCGGATGGCGAGGGAATCCTGCAAAAATGCCATTTTGGACCCGCAAACCAACAGTTAACTTGAAAACGAAATCGGGCTTCTCTCCCTCGGATGGCGAGGGAATCCAGCAAAAATGTCATTTTGGACCCACAAACGAACAGTAAACTTGAAAACGAAATCGGGCTTCTCTCCCTCGGATGGCGAGGGATTCCAGCAAAAATGTCATTTTGGACCCACAAACGAACAGTAAACTTGAAAACGAAATCGGGCTTCTCTCCCTCGGATGGCGAGGGAATCCAGCAAAAATGTCATTTGTGGACCCACAAACGAACAGTAAACTTGAAAACGAAATCGGGCTTCTCTCCCTCGGATGGCGAGGGAATCCAGCAAAAATGTCATTTGTGGACCCACAAACGAACAGTAAACTTGAAAACGAAATCGGGCTTCTCTCCCTCGGATGGCGAGGGAATCCAGCAAAAATGTCAATTGTGGACCCACAAGCGAAGTAAAATTGAAAACGAAATCGGGCTTCTCTCCCTCGGATGGCGAGGGAATCCAGCAAAAATGTCATTTGTGGACCCACAAACGAACAGTAAACTTGAAAACGAAACCGGGCTTCTCTCCCTCGGATGGCGAGAGGATCCAGCAAAAATGTCATTTGTGGACCCACAAGCGAAGTAAAATTGAAAACGAAATCGGGCTTCTCTCCCTCGGATGGCGAGGGAATCCTGCAAAAATGCCATTTTGGACCCGCAAACCAACAGTTAACTTGAAAACGAAATCGGGCTTCTCTCCCTCGGATGGCGAGGGAATCCTGCAAAAATGCCATTTTGGACCCGCAAACCAACAGTTAACTTGAAAACGAAATCGGGCTTCTCTCCCTCGGATGGCGAGGGAATCCAGCAAAAATGTCATTTTGGACCCACAAACGAACAGTAAACTTGAAAACGAAATCGGGCTTCTCTCCCTAGGATGGCGAGGGATTCCAGCAAAAATGTCATTTTGGACCCACAAACGAACAGCAAACTTGAAAACGAAATCGGGCTTCTCTCCCTCGGATGGCGAGGGAATCCAGCAAAAATGTCATTTTGGACCCACAAACGAACAGTAATCTTGAAAACGAAATCGGGCTTCTCTCCCTCGGATGGCGAGGGAATCCAGCAAAAATGTCATTTGCGGACCCACAAACGAACAGTTAACTTGAAAACGAAATCGGGCTTCTCTCCCTCGGATGGCGAGGGAATCCAGCAAAAATGTCATTTTGGACCCACAAACGAACAGTAAACTTGAAAACGAAATCGGGCTTCTCTCCCTCGGATGGCGAGGGAATCCAGCAAAAATGTCATTTGTGGACCCACAAACGAACAGTAAACTTGAAAACGAAACCGGGCTTCTCTCCCTCGGATGGCGAGAGGATCCAGCAAAAATGTCATTTGTGGACCCACAAGCGAAGTAAAATTGACAACGAAATCGGGCTTCTCTCCCTCGGATGGCGAGGGAATCCAGCAAAAATGTCATTTGTGGACCCACAAACGAACAGTAAACTTGAAAACGAAATCGGGCTTCTCTCCCTCGGATGGCGAGGGAATCCAGCAAAAATGTCAATTGTGGACCCACAAGCGAAGTAAAATTGAAAACGAAATCGGGCTTCTCTCCCTCGGATGGCGAGGGAATCCAGCAAAAATGTCATTTGTGGACCCACAAACGAACAGTAAACTTGAAAACGAAACCGGGCTTCTCTCCCTCGGATGGCGAGAGGATCCAGCAAAAATGTCATTTGTGGACCCACAAGCGAAGTATAATTGAAAACGAAATCGGGCTTCTCTCCCTCGGATGGCGAGGGAATCCAGCAAAAATGTCATTTGTGGACCCACAAACGAACAGTAAACTTGAAAACGAAACCGGGCTTCTCTCCCTCGGATGGCGAGAGGATCCAGCAAAAATGTCATTTGTGGACCCACAAGCGAAGTAAAATTGAAAACGAAATCGGGCTTCTCTCCCTCGGATGGCGAGGGAATCCTGCAAAAATGCCATTTTGGACCCGCAAACCAACAGTTAACTTGAAAACGAAATCGGGCTTCTCTCCCTCGGATGGCGAGGGAATCCTGCAAAAATGCCATTTTGGACCCGCAAACCAACAGTTAACTTGAAAACGAAATCGGGCTTCTCTCCCTCGGATGGCGAGGGAATCCTGCAAAAATGCCATTTTGGACCCGCAAACCAACAGTTAACTTGAAAACGAAATCGGGCTTCTCTCCCTCGGATGGCGAGGGAATCCAGCAAAAATGTCATTTTGGACCCACAAACGAACAGTAAACTTGAAAACGAAATCGGGCTTCTCTCCCTCGGATGGCGAGGGATTCCAGCAAAAATGTCATTTTGGACCCACAAACGAACAGTAAACTTGAAAACGAAATCGGGCTTCTCTCCCTCGGATGGCGAGGGAATCCAGCAAAAATGTCATTTGTGGACCCACAAACGAACAGTAAACTTGAAAACGAAATCGGGCTTCTCTCCCTCGGATGGCGAGGGAATCCAGCAAAAATGTCAATTGTGGACCCACAAGCGAAGTAAAATTGAAAACGAAATCGGGCTTCTCTCCCTCGGATGGCGAGGGAATCCAGCAAAAATGTCAATTGTGGACCCACAAGCGAAGTAAAATTGAAAACGAAATCGGGCTTCTCTCCCTCGGATGGCGAGGGAATCCAGCAAAAATGTCATTTGTGGACCCACAAACGAACAGTAAACTTGAAAACGAAACCGGGCTTCTCTCCCTCGGATGGCGAGAGGATCCAGCAAAAATGTCATTTGTGGACCCACAAGCGAAGTAAAATTGAAAACGAAATCGGGCTTCTCTCCCTCGGATGGCGAGGGAATCCAGCAAAAATGTCATTTGTGGACCCACAAACGAACAGTAAACTTGAAAACGAAACCGGGCTTCTCTCCCTCGGATGGCGAGAGGATCCAGCAAAAATGTCATTTGTGGACCCACAAGCGAAGTAAAATTGAAAACGAAATCGGGCTTCTCTCCCTCGGATGGCGAGGGAATCCTGCAAAAATGCCATTTTGGACCCGCAAACCAACAGTTAACTTGAAAACGAAATCGGGCTTCTCTCCCTCGGATGGCGAGGGAATCCTGCAAAAATGCCATTTTGGACCCGCAAACCAACAGTTAACTTGAAAACGAAATCGGGCTTCTCTCCCTCGGATGGCGAGGGAATCCTGCAAAAATGCCATTTTGGACCCGCAAACCAACAGTTAACTTGAAAACGAAATCGGGCTTCTCTCCCTCGGATGGCGAGGGAATCCAGCAAAAATGTCATTTTGGACCCACAAACGAACAGTAAACTTGAAAACGAAATCGGGCTTCTCTCCCTCGGATGGCGAGGGATTCCAGCAAAAATGTCATTTTGGACCCACAAACGAACAGTAAACTTGAAAACGAAATCGGGCTTCTCTCCCTCGGATGGCGAGGGAATCCAGCAAAAATGTCATTTGTGGACCCACAAACGAACAGTAAACTTGAAAACGAAATCGGGCTTCTCTCCCTCGGATGGCGAGGGAATCCAGCAAAAATGTCAATTGTGGACCCACAAGCGAAGTAAAATTGAAAACGAAATCGGGCTTCTCTCCCTCGGATTGCGAGGGAATCCAGCAAAAATGTCATTTGTGGACCCACAAACGAACAGTAAACTTGAAAACGAAACCGGGCTTCTCTCCCTCGGATGGCGAGAGGATCCAGCAAAAATGTCATTTGTGGACCCACAAGCGAAGTAAAATTGAAAACGGAATCGGGCTTCTCTCCCTCGGATGGCGAGGGAATCCTGCAAAAATGCCATTTTGGACCCGCAAACCAACAGTTAACTTGAAAACGAAATCGGGCTTCTCTCCCTCGGATGGCGAGGGGAATCCTGCAAAAATGCCATTTTGGACCCGCAAACCAACAGTTAACTTGAAAACGAAATCGGGCTTCTCTCCCTCGGATGGCGAGGGAATCCAGCAAAAATGTCATTTTTGGACCCACAAACGAACAGTAAACTTGAAAAACGAAATCGGGCTTCTCTCCCTCGGATGGCGAGGGATTCCAGCAAAAATGTCATTTTGGACCCACAAACGAACAGTAAACTTGAAAACGAAATCGGGCTTCTCTCCCACGGATGGCGAGGGAATCCAGCAAAAATGTCATTTTGGACCCACAAACGAACAGTAAACTTGAAAACGAAATCGGGCTTCTCTCCCTCGGATGGCGAGGCAATCCAGCAAAAATGTCATTTTGGACCCACAAACGAACAGTAATCTTGAAAACGAAATCGGGCTTCTCTCCCTCGGATGGCGAGAGGATCCAGCAAAAATGTCATTTGCGGACCCACAAGCGAAGTAAACTTGAAAACGAAACCGGGATACTCTCCCTCGGATGGCGAGAGGATCCAGCAAAAATGTCATTTGTGGACCCACAAATGAACAGTAAACTTGAAAACGAAACCGGGCCTCTCTCCCTCGGATGGCGAGAGGATCCAGCAAAAATGTCATTTGCAGACCCACAAGCGAAGTGAAATTGAAAACGAAATCGGGCTTCTCTCCCTCGGATGGCGAGGGAATCCTGCAAAAATGCCATTTTGGACCCGCAAACCAACAGTTAACTTGAAAACGAAATCGGGCTTCTCTCCTTCGGATGGCGAGGGAATCCAGCAAAAATGTCATTTTGGACCCACAAACGAACAGTAAACTTGAAAACGAAATCGGGCTTCTCTCCCTCGGATGGCGAGGGAATCCAGCAAAAATGTCATTTTGGACCCACAAACGAACAGTAAACTTGAAAACGAAATCGGGCTTCTCTCCCTCGGATGGCGAGGGATTCCAGCAAAAATGTCATTTTGGACCCACAAACGAACAGTAAACTTGAAAACGAAATCGGGCTTCTCTCCCACGGATGGCGAGGGAATCCAGCAAAAATGTCATTTTGGACCCACAAACGAACAGTAAACTTGAAAACGAAATCGGGCTTCTCTCCCTCGGATGGCGAGGCAATCCAGCAAAAATGTCATTTTGGACCCACAAACGAACAGTAATCTTGAAAACGAAATCGGGCTTCTCTCCCTCGGATGGCGAGGGAATCCAGCAAAAATGTCATTTGCGGACCCACAAACGAACAGTTAACTTGAAAACGAAATCGGGCTTCTCTCCCTCGGATGGCGAGGGAATCCAGCAAAAATGTCATTTTGGACCCACAAACGAACACTAAACTTGAAAACGAAATCGGGCTTCTCTCCCTCGGATGGCGAGGGAATCCAGCAAAAATGTCATTTGTGGACCCACAAACGAACAGTAAACTTGAAAACGAAACCGGGCTTCTCTCCCTCGGATGGCGAGAGGATCCAGCAAAAATGTCATTTGTGGACCCACAAGCGAAGTAAAATTGACAACGAAATCGGGCTTCTCTCCCTCGGATGGCGAGGGAATCCAGCAAAAATGTCATTTGTGGACCCACAAACGAACAGTAAACTTGAAAACGAAATCGGGCTTCTCTCCCTCGGATGGCGAGGGAATCCAGCAAAAATGTCAATTGTGGACCCACAAGCGAAGTAAAATTGAAAACGAAATCGGGCTTCTCTCCCTCGGATGGCGAGGGAATCCAGCAAAAATGTCATTTGTGGACCCACAAACGAACAGTAAACTTGAAAACGAAACCGGGCTTCTCTCCCTCGGATGGCGAGAGGATCCAGCAAAAATGTCATTTGTGGACCCACAAGCGAAGTAAAATTGAAAACGAAATCGGGCTTCTCTCCCTCGGATGGCGAGGGAATCCAGCAAAATGTCATTTGTGGACCCACAAACGAACAGTAAACTTGAAAACGAAACCGGGCTTCTCTCCCTCGGATGGCGAGAGGATCCAGCAAAAATGTCATTTGTGGACCCACAAGCGAAGTAAAAATGAAAACGAAATCGGGCTTCTCTCCCTCGGATGGCGAGGGAATCCTGCAAAAATGCCATTTTGGACCCGCAAACCAACAGTTAACTTGAAAACGAAATCGGGCTTCTCTCCCTCGGATGGCGAGGGAATCCTGCAAAAATGCCATTTTGGACCCGCAAACCAACAGTTAACTTGAAAACGAAATCGGGCTTCTCTCCCTCGGATGGCGAGGGAATCCTGCAAAATGCCATTTTGGACCCGCAAACCAACAGTTAACTTGAAAACGAAATCGGGCTTCTCTCCCTCGGATGGCGAGGGAATCCAGCAAAAATGTCATTTTGGACCCACAAACGAACAGTAAACTTGAAAACGAAATCGGGCTTCTCTCCCTCGGATGGCGAGGGATTCCAGCAAAAATGTCATTTTGGACCCACAAACGAACAGTAAACTTGAAAACGAAATCGGGCTTCTCTCCCTCGGATGGCGAGGGAATCCAGCAAAAATGTCATTTGTGGACCCACAAACGAACAGTAAACTTGAAAACGAAATCGGGCTTCTCTCCCTCGGATGGCGAGGGAATCCAGCAAAAAATGTCAATTGTGGACCCACAAGCGAAGTAAAATTGAAAACGAAATCGGGCTTCTATCCCTCGGATGGCGAGGGAATCCAGCAAAAATGTCAATTGTGGACCCACAAGCGAAGTAAAATTGAAAACGAAATCGGGCTTCTCTCCCTCGGATGGCGAGGGAATCCAGCAAAAATGTCATTTGTGGACCCACAAACGAACAGTAAACTTGAAAACGAAACCGGGCTTCTCTCCCTCGGATGGCGAGAGGATCCAGCAAAAATGTCATTTGTGGACCCACAAGCGAAGTAAAATTGAAAACGAAATCGGGCTTCTCTCCCTCGGATGGCGAGGGAATCCAGCAAAAATGTCATTTGTGGACCCACAAACGAACAGTAAACTTGAAAACGAAACCGGGCTTCTCTCCCTCGGATGGCGAGAGGATCCAGCAAAAATGTCATTTGTGGACCCACAAGCGAAGTAAAATTGAAAACGAAATCGGGCTTCTCTCCCTCGGATGGCGAGGGAATCCTGCAAAAATGCCATTTTGGACCCGCAAACCAACAGTTAACTTGAAAACGAAATCGGGCTTCTCTCCCTCGGATGGCGAGGGAATCCTGCAAAAATGCCATTTTGGACCCGCAAACCAACAGTTAACTTGAAAACGAAATCGGGCTTCTCTCCCTCGGATGGCGAGGGAATCCTGCAAAAATGCCATTTTGGACCCGCAAACCAACAGTTAACTTGAAAACGAAATCGGGCTTCTCTCCCTCGGATGGCGAGAGGAATCCAGCAAAATGTCATTTTGGACCCACAAACGAACAGTAAACTTGAAAACGAAATCGGGCTTCTCTCCCTCGGATGGCGAGGGATTCCAGCAAAAATGTCATTTTGGACCACAAACGAACAGTAAACTTGAAAACGAAATCGGGCTTCTCTCCCTCGGATGGCGAGGAGGGAATCCAGCAAAAATGTCATTTGTGGACCCACAAACGAACAGTAAACTTGAAAACGAAATCGGGCTTCTCTCCCTCGGATGGCGAGGGAATCCTGCAAAAATGCCATTTGGACCCGCAAACCAACAGTTAACTTGAAAACGAAATCGGGCTTCTCTCCCTCGGATGGCGAGGGAATCCAGCAAAAATGTCATTTTGGACCCACAAACGAACAGTAAACTTGAAAACGAAATCGGGCTTCTCTCCCTCGGATGGCGAGGGATTCCAGCAAAAATGTCATTTTGGACCCACAAACGAACAGTAAACTTGAAAACGAAATCGGGCTTCTCTCCCTCGGATGGCGAGGGAATCCAGCAAAAATGTCATTTGTGGACCCACAAACGAACAGTAAACTTGAAAACGAAATCGGGCTTCTCTCCCTCGGATGGCGAGGGAATCCAGCAAAAATGTCAATTGTGGACCCACAAGCGAAGTAAAATTGAAAACGAAATCGGGCTTCTCTCCCTCGGATGGCGAGGGAATCCAGCAAAAATGTCAATTGTGGACCCACAAGCGAAGTAAAATTGAAAACGAAATCGGGCTTCTCTCCCTCGGATGGCGAGGAATCCAGCAAAAATGTCATTTGTGGACCCACAAACGAACAGTAAACTTGAAAACGAAACCGGGCTTCTCTCCCTCGGATGGCGAGAGGATCCAGCAAAAATGTCATTTGTGGACCCACAAGCGAAGTAAAATTGAAAACGAAATCGGGCTTCTCTCCCTCGGATGGCGAGGGAATCCTGCAAAAATGCCATTTTGGACCCGCAAACCAACAGTTAACTTGAAAACGAAATCGGGCTTCTCTCCCTCGGATGGCGAGGGAATCCTGCAAAAATGCCATTTTGGACCGCAAACCAACAGTTAACTTGAAAACGAAATCGGGCTTCTCTCCCTCGGATGGCGAGGGAATCCTGCAAAAATGCCATTTTGGACCCGCAAACCAACAGTTAACTTGAAAACGAAATCGGGCTTCTCTCCCTCGGATGGCGAGGGAATCCAGCAAAAATGTCATTTTGGACCCACAAACGAACAGTAAACTTGAAAACGAAATCGGGCTTCTCTCCCTCGGATGGCGAGGGATTCCAGCAAAAATGTCATTTTGGACCCACAAACGAACAGTAAACTTGAAAACGAAATCGGGCTTCTCTCCTCGGATGGCGAGGGAATCCAGCAAAAATGTCATTTGTGGACCCACAAACGAACAGTAAACTTGAAAACGAAATCGGGCTTCTCTCCCTCGGATGGCGAGGGAATCCAGCAAAAATGTCAATTGTGGACCCACAAGCGAAGTAAAATTGAAAACGAAATCGGGCTTCTCTCCCTCGGATGGCGAGGGAATCCAGCAAAAATGTCATTTGTGGACCCACAAACGAACAGTAAACTTGAAAACGAAACCGGGCTTCTCTCCCTCGGATGGCGAGAGGATCCAGCAAAAATGTCATTTGTGGACCCACAAGCGAAGTAAAATTGAAAACGAAATCGGGCTTCTCTCCCTCGGATGGCGAGGGAATCCTGCAAAAATGCCATTTTGGACCCGCAAACCAACAGTTAACTTGAAAACGAAATCGGGCTTCTCTCCCTCGGATGGCGAGGGAATCCTGCAAAAATGCCATTTTGGACCCGCAAACCAACAGTTAACTTGAAAACGAAATCGGGCTTCTCTCCCTCGGATGGCGAGGGAATCCAGCAAAAATGTCATTTTGGACCCACAAACGAACAGTAAACTTGAAAACGAAATCGGCTTCTCTCCCTCGGATGGCGAGGGGATTCCAGCAAAATGTCATTTTGGACCCACAAACGAACAGTAAACTTGAAAACGAAATCGGGCTTCTCTCCCACGGATGGCGAGGGAATCCAGCAAAAATGTCATTTTGGACCCACAAACGAACAGTAAACTTGAAAACGAAATCGGGCTTCTCTCCCTCGGATGGCGAGGCAATCCAGCAAAAATGTCATTTTGGACCCACAAACGAACAGTAATCTTGAAAACGAAATCGGGCTTCTCTCCCTCGGATGGCGAGAGGATCCAGCAAAAATGTCATTTGCGGACCCACAAGCGAAGTAAACTTGAAAACGAAACCGGGATACTCTCCCTCGGATGGCGAGAGGATCCAGCCAAAAATGTCATTTGTGGACCCACAAATGAACAGTAAACTTGAAAACGAAACCGGGCCTCTCTCCCTCGGATGGCGAGAGGATCCAGCAAAAATGTCATTTGCAGACCCACAAGCGAAGTAAAATTGAAAACGAAATCGGGCTTCTCTCCCTCGGATGGCGAGGGAATCCTGCAAAAATGCCATTTTGGACCCGCAAACCAACAGTTAACTTGAAAACGAAATCGGGCTTCTCTCCTTCGGATGGCGAGGGAATCCAGCAAAAATGTCATTTTGGACCCACAAACGAACAGTAAACTTGAAAACGAAATCGGGCTTCTCTCCCTCGGATGGCGAGGGAATCCAGCAAAAATGTCATTTTGGACCCACAAACGAACAGTAAACTTGAAACGAAATCGGGCTTCTCTCCCTCGGATGGCGAGGGATTCCAGCAAAAATGTCATTTTGGACCCACAAACGAACAGTAAACTTGAAAACGACATCGGGCTTCTCTCCCACGGATGGCGAGGGAATCCAGCAAAAATGTCATTTTGGACCCACAAACGAACAGTAAACTTGAAAACGAAATCGGGCTTCTCTCCCTCGGATGGCGAGGCAATCCAGCAAAAATGTCATTTTGGACCCACAAACGAACAGTAATCTTGAAAACGAAATCGGGCTTCTCTCCCTCGGATGGCGAGAGGATCCAGCAAAAATGTCATTTGCGGACCCACAAGCGAAGTAAACTTGAAAACGAAACCGGGATACTCTCCCTCGGATGGCGAGAGGATCCAGCAAAAATGTCATTTGTGGACCACAAATGAACAGTAAATTGAAAACGAAACCGGGCCTCTCTCCCTCGGATGTCGAGAGGATCCAGCAAAAATGTCATTTGCAGACCCACAAGCGAAGTAAAATTGAAAACGAAATCGGGCTTCTCTCCCTCGGATGGCGAGGGAATCCTGCAAAAATGCCATTTTGGACCCGCAAACCAACAGTTAACTTGAAAACGAAATCGGGCTTCTCTCCTTCGGATGGCGAGGGAATCCAGCAAAAATGTCATTTTGGACCCACAAACGAACAGTAAACTTGAAAACGAAATCGGGCTTCTCTCCTCCGGATGACGAGAGGATCCAGCAAAAATGTAATTTGTGGACCCACAAACGAACAATAAACTTGAAAACGAAATCGGGCTTCTCTCCCTCGGATGGCGAGGGAATCCAGCAAAATGTCATTTGTGGACCCACAAACGAACAGTAAACTTGAAAACGAAATCGTGCTTCTCTCCTCCGGAAGACGAGAGGATCCAGCAAAAATGTCATTTGCGGACCCACAAGCGAAGTAAACTTGAAAACGAAATCGGGCTTCTCTCCCTCGGATGGCGAGGGAATCCTGCAAAAATGCCATTTTGGACCCGCAAACCAACAGTTAACTTGAAAACGAAATCGGGCTTCTCTCCCTCGGATGGCGAGGGAATCCAGCAAAAATGTCATTTGTGGACCCACAAACGAACAGTAAACTTGAAAACGAAACCGGGATACTCTCCCTCGGATGGCGAGAGGATCCAGCAAAAATGTCATTTGCAGACCCACAAGCGAAGTAAACTTGAAAACGAAATCGGGCTTCTCTCCCTCGGATGGCGAGGGAATCCAGCAAAAATGTCATTTTGGACCCACAAACGAACAGTAAACTTGAAAACGAAACCGGGATACTCTCCCTCGGATGGCGAGAGGATCCAGCAAAAATGTCATTTGCGGACCCACAAGCGAAGTAAACTTGAAAACGAAACCGGGATACTCTCCCTCGGATGGCGAGAGGATCCAGCAAAAATGTCATTTGTGGACCCGCAAACCAACAGTTAACTTGAAAACGAAACCGGGATACTCTCCCTCGGATGGCGAGAGGATCCAGCAAAAATGTCATTTTGGACCCACAAACGAACAGTAATCTTGAAAACGAAATCGGGCTTCTCTCCCTCGGATGGCGAGAGGATCCAGCAAAAATGTCATTTGCGGACCCACAAGCGAAGTAAACTTGAAAACGAAACCGGGATACTCTCCCTCGGATGGCGAGAGGATCCAGCAAAAAATGTCATTTGTGGACCCACAAATGAACAGTAAACTTGAAAACGAAACCGGGCCTCTCTCCCTCGGATGGCGAGAGGATCCAGCAAAAATGTCATTTGCAGACCCACAAGCGAAGTAAAATTGAAAACGAAATCGGGCTTCTCTCCCTCGGATGGCGAGGGAATCCTGCAAAAATGCCATTTTGGACCCGCAAACCAACAGTTAACTTGAAAACGAAATCGGGCTTCTCTCCTTCGGATGGCGAGGGAATCCAGCAAAAATGTCATTTTGGACCCACAAACGAACAGTAAACTTGAAAACGAAATCGGGCTTCTCTCCCTCGGATGGCGAGGGATTCCAGCAAAAATGTCATTTTGGACCCACAAACGAACAGTAAACTTGAAAACGAAATCGGGCTTCTCTCCCACGGATGGCGAGGGAATCCAGCAAAAATGTCATTTTGGACCCACAAACGAACAGTAAACTTGAAAACGAAATCGGGCTTCTCTCCCTCGGATGGCGAGGCAATCCAGCAAAAATGTCATTTTGGACCCACAAACGAACAGTAATCTTGAAAACGAAAATGGGCTTCTCTCCCTCGGATGGCAAGAGGATCCAGCAAAAATGTCATTTGCGGACCCACAAGCGAAGTAAACTTGAAAACGAAACCGGGATACTCTCCCTCGGATGGCGAGAGGATCCAGCAAAAATGTCATTTGTGGACCACAAATGAACAGTAAACTTGAAAACGAAAACGGGCCTCTCTCCCTCGGATGGCGAGAGGATCCAGCAAAAATGTCATTTGCAGACCCACAAGCGAAGTAAAATTGAAAACGAAATCGGGCTTCTCTCCCTCGGATGGCGAGGAATCCTGCAAAAATGCCATTTTGGACCCGCAAACCAACAGTTAACTTGAAAACGAAATCGGGCTTCTCTCCTTCGGATGGCGAGGGAATCCAGCAAAAATGTCATTTTGGACCCACAAACGAACAGTAAACTTGAAAACGAAATCGGGCTTCTCTCCTCCGGATGACGAGAGGATCCAGCAAAAATGTAATTTGTGGACCCACAAACGAACAATAAACTTGAAAACGAAATCGGGCTTCAATAAACTTGAAAACGAAAATCGGGCTTCTCTCCCTCGGATGGCGAGGAATCCAGCAAAAATGTCATTTGTGGACCCACAAACGAACAGTAAACTTGAAAACGAAATCGTGCTTCTCTCCTCCGGATGACGAGAGGATCCAGCAAAAATGTCATTTGCGGACCCACAAGCGAAGTAAACTTGAAAACGAAATCGGGCTTCTCTCCCTCGGATGGCGAGGGAATCCTGCAAAAATGCCATTTTGGACCCGCAAAACCAACAGTTAACTTGAAAACGAAATCGGGCTTCTCTCCCTCGGATGGCGAGGGAATCCAGCAAAATGTCATTTGTGGACCCACACAACGAACAGTAAACTTGAAAACGAAACCGGGATACTCTCCCTCGGATGGCGAGAGGATCCAGCAAAAATGTCATTTGCAGACCCACAAGCGAAGTAAACTTGAAAACGAAATCGGGCTTCTCTCCCTCGGATGGCGAGGGAATCCAGCAAAAATTTCATTTGGACCCACAAACGAACAGTAAACTTGAAAACGAAACCGGGATACTCTCCCTCGGATGGCGAGAGGATCCAGCAAAAATGTCATTTGCGGACCCACAAGCGAAGTACACTTGAAAACGAAAACCGGGATACTCTCCCTCGGATGGCGAGAGGATCCAGCAAAAATGTCATTTGTGGACCCGCAAACCAACAGTTAACTTGAAAACGAAACCGTGGATACTCTCCCTCGGATGGCGAGAGGATCCAGCAAAAAATGTCATTTGCGGACCCACAAGCGAAGTAAAAATTGAAAACGAAATCGGGCTTCTCTCCCTAGGATGGCGAGGGAATCCAGCAAAAATGCCATTTTGGACCCGCAAATCAACAGTTAACTTGAAAACGAAATCGGGCTTCTCTCCTTCGGATGGCGAGGGAATCCAGCAAAAATGTCATTTTGGACCCACAAAC
>CANAIB010000012.1:0-30563 GCA_947359475.1 Heligmosomoides polygyrus bakeri
GACCCACAAGCGAAGTAAACTTGAAAACGAAATCGGGCTTCTCTCCCTCGGATGGCGAGAGGATCCAGCAAAAATGTCATTTGTGGACCCACAAACGAACAATAAACTTGAAAACGAAAGCGGGCTTCTCTCCCTTGGATGGCGAGGGAATCCTGCAAAAATGCCATTTTGGACCCGCAAACCAACAGTTAACTTGAAAACGAAATCGGGCTTCTCTCCCTCGGATGGCGAGGGAATCCAGCAAAAATGTCATTTTGGACCCACAAACGAACAGTAATCTTGAAAACGAAATCGGGCTTCTCTCCCTCGGATGGCGAGGGAATCCAGCAAAAATGTCATTTTGGATCCACAAACGAAGTAAAATTGAAAACGAAATCGGGCTTCTCTCCCTCGGATGGCGAGGGAATCCTGCAAAAATGCCTTTTGGACCCGCAAACCAACAGTTAACTTGAAAACGAAATCGGGCTTCTCTCCTTCGGATGGCGAGGGAATCCAGCAAAAATGTCATTTTGGACCCACAAACGAACAGTAAACTTGAAAACGAAATTGGGCTTCTCTCCTCCGGATGACGAGAGGATCCAGCAAAAATGTAATTTGTGGACCCACAAACGAACAATAAACTTGAAAACGAAATCGGGCTTCTCTCCCTCGGATGGCGAGGGAATCCAGCAAAAATGTCATTTGTGGACCCACAAACGAACAGTAAACTTGAAAACGAAATCGTGCTTCTCTCCTCCGGATGACGAGAGGATCCAGCAAAAATGTCATTTGCGGACCCACAAGCGAAGTAAACTTGAAAACGAAATCGGGCTTCTCTCCCTCGGATGGCGAGGGAATCCTGCAAAAATGCCATTTTGGACCCGCAAACCAACAGTTAACTTGAAAACGAAATCGGGCTTCTCTCCCTCGGATGGCGAGGGAATCCAGCAAAAATGTCATTTTGGACCCACAAACGAACAGTAAACTTGAAAAACGAAACCGGGATACTCTCCCTCGGGGTATGGCGAGAGGATCCAGCAAAAATGTCATTTGCGGACCCACAAGCGAAGTAAACTTGAAAACGAAACCGGGGCATCTCTCCCTCGGATGGCGAGAGGATCCAGCAAAAATGTCATTTGTGGACCCACAAACGAACAGTAAACTTGAAAACGAAATCGGGCTTCTCTCCCTCGGATGGCGAGAGGATCCAGCAAAAATGTCATTTGTGGACCCACAAACGAACAATAAACTTGAAAACGAAAGCGGGCTTCTCTCCCTTGGATGGCGAGGGAATCCTGCAAAAATGCCATTTTGGACCCGCAAACCAACAGTTAACTTGAAAACGAAATCGGGCTTCTCTCCCTCGGATGGCGAGGGAATCCAGCAAAAATGTCATTTTGGACCCACAAAGCGAACAGTAATCTTGAAAACGAAATCGGGCTTCTCTCCCTCGGATGGCGAGGGAATCCAGCAAAAATGTCATTTTGGATCCACAAACGAACAGTAAACTTGAAAGCGAAATCGGGCTTCTCTCCCTCGGATGGCGAGGGAATCCAGCAAAAATGTCATTTTGGACCCACAAACGAACAGTAAACTTGAAAACGAAATCGGGCTTCTCTCCTCGGATGGCGAGGGAATCCAGCAAAAATGTCATTTTGGACCCACAAACGAACAGTAAACTTGAAAACGAAATCGGGCTTCTCTCCCTCGGATGGCGAGGGAATCCAGCAAAAATGTCATTTTGGACCCACAAACGAACAGTAAACTTGAAAACGAAATCGGGCTTCTCTCCCTCGGATGGCGAGAGGATCCAGCAAAAATGTCATTTGCGGACCCACAAGCGAAGTAAACTTGAAAACGAAACCGGGATACTCTCCCTCGGATGGCGAGAGGATCCAGCAAAAATGTCATTTGCGGGACCCATGCGAAGTAAACTTGAAAACGAAATCGGGCTTCTCTCCCTCGGATGGCGAGGGAATCCAGCAAAAATGCCATTTTGGACCCGCAAACCAACAGTTAACTTGAAAACGAAATCGGGCTTCTCTCCCTCGGATGGCGAGGGAATCCAGCAAAAATGTCATTTTGGACCCACAAACGAACAGTAATCTTGAAAACGAAATCGGGCTTCTCTCCCTCGGATGGCGAGGGAATCCAGCAAAAATGTCATTTGCGGACCCACAAACGAACAGTTAACTTGAAAACGAAATCGGGCTTCTCTCCCTCGGATGGCGAGGGAATCCAGTAAAAATGTCATTTTGGACCCACAAACGAACAGTAAACTTGAAAACGAAATCGGGCTTCTCTCCCACGGATGGCGAGGGAATCCAGCAAAAATGTCATTTTGGACCCACAAACGAACAGTAAACTTGAAAACGAAATCGGGCTTCTCTCCCTCGGATGGCGAGGGAATCCAGCAAAAATGTCATTTTGGATCCACAAACGAACAGTAAACTTGAAAACGAAATCGGGCTTCTCTCCCTCGGATGGCGAGGGAATCCAGCAAAAATGTCATTTTGGACCCACAAACGAACAGTAATCTTGAAAACGAAATCGGGCTTCTCTCCCACGGATGGCGAGGGAATCCAGTAAAAATGTCATTTTGGACCCACAAACGAACAGTAAACTTGAAAACGAAATCGGGCTTCTCTCCCTCGGATGGCGAGAGGATCCAGCAAAAATGTCATTTGCGGACCCACAAGCGAAGTAAACTTGAAAACGAAACCGGGAATACTCTCCCTCGGATGGCGAGAGGATCCAGCAAAAATGTCATTTGCGGACCCAAGCGAAGTAAACTTGAAAACGAAATCGGGCTTCTCTCCCTCGGATGGCGAGGGAATCCAGCAAAAATGCCATTTTGGACCCGCAAACCAACAGTTAACTTGAAAACGAAATCGGGCTTCTCTCCCTCGGATGGCGAGGGAATCCAGCAAAATGTCATTTTGGACCCACAAACGAACAGTAATCTTGAAAACGAAATCGGGCTTCTCTCCCTCGGATGGCGAGGGAATCCAGCAAAAATGTCATTTTGGACCCACAAACGAACAGTAATCTTGAAAACGAAATCGGGCTTCTCTCCCACGGATGGCGAGGGAATCCAGTAAAAATGTCATTTTGGACCCACAAACGAACAGTAAACTTGAAAACGAAATCGGGCTTCTCTCCCTCGGATGGCGAGGGAATCCAGCAAAAATGTCATTTTGGACCCACAAACGAACAGTAATCTTGAAAACGAAATCGGGCTTCTCTCCCTCGGATGGCGAGGGAATCCAGCAAAAATGTCATTTTGGACCCACAAACGAACAGTAAACTTGAAAACGAAATCGGGCTTCTCTCCCTCGGATGGCGAGGGAATCCAGCAAAAATGTCATTTGCGGACCCACAAGCGAAGTAAACTTGAAAACGAAATCGGGCTTCTCTCCCTCGGATGGCGAGGGAATCCTGCAAAAATGCCATTTTGGACCCGCAAACCAACAGTTAACTTGAAAACGAAATCGGGCTTCTCTCCCTCGGATGGCGAGGGAATCCAGCAAAAATGTCATTTTGGACCCACAAACGAACAGTAAACTTGAAAACGAAACCGGGATACTCTCCCTCGGATGGCGAGAGGATCCAGCAAAAATGTCATTTGCGGACCCACAAGCGAAGTAAACTTGAAAACGAAACCGGGCATCTCTCCCTCGGATGGCGAGAGGATCCAGCAAAAATGTCATTTGTGGACCCACAAACGAACAGTAAACTTGAAAACGAAATCGGGCTTCTCTCCCTCGGATGGCGAGAGGATCCAGCAAAAATGTCATTTGTGGACCCACAAACGAACAATAAACTTGAAAACGAAAGCGGGCTTCTCTCCCTTGGATGGCGAGGGAATCCTGCAAAAATGCCATTTTGGACCCGCAAACCAACAGTTAACTTGAAAACGAAATCGGGCTTCTCTCCCTCGGATGGCGAGGGAATCCAGCAAAAATGTCATTTTGGACCCACAAACGAACAGTAATCTTGAAAACGAAATCGGGCTTCTCTCCCTCGGATGGCGAGGGAATCCAGCAAAAATGTCATTTTGGATCCACAAACGAACAGTAAACTTGAAAGCGAAATCGGGCTTCTCTCCCTCGGATGGCGAGGGAATCCAGCAAAAATGTCATTTTTGGACCCACAAACGAACAGTAAACTTGAAAACGAAATCGGGCTTCTCTCCTCGGATGGCGAGGGAATCCAGCAAAAATGTCATTTTGGACCCACAAACGAACAGTAAACTTGAAAACGAAATCGGGCTTCTCTCCCTCGGATGGCGAGGGAATCCAGCAAAAATGTCATTTTGGACCCACAAACGAACAGTAAACTTGAAAACGAAATCGGGCTTCTCTCCCTCGGATGGCGAGAGGATCCAGCAAAAATGTCATTTGCGGACCCACAAGCGAAGTAAACTTGAAAACGAAACCGGGATACTCTCCCTCGGATGGCGAGAGGATCCAGCAAAAATGTCATTTGCGGACCCATGCGAAGTAAACTTGAAAACGAAATCGGGCTTCTCTCCCTCGGATGGCGAGGGAATCCAGCAAAAATGCCATTTTGGACCCGCAAACCAACAGTTAACTTGAAAACGAAATCGGGCTTCTCTCCCTCGGATGGCGAGGGAATCCAGCAAAAATGTCATTTTGGACCCACAAACGAACAGTAATCTTGAAAACGAAATCGGGCTTCTCTCCCTCGGATGGCGAGGGAATCCAGCAAAAATGTCATTTGCGGACCCACAAACGAACAGTTAACTTGAAAACGAAATCGGGCTTCTCTCCCTCGGATGGCGAGGGAATCCAGTAAAAATGTCATTTTGGACCCACAAACGAACAGTAAACTTGAAAACGAAATCGGGCTTCTCTCCCACGGATGGCGAGGGAATCCAGCAAAAATGTCATTTTGGACCCACAAACGAACAGTAAACTTGAAAACGAAATCGGGCTTCTCTCCCTCGGATGGCGAGGGAATCCAGCAAAAATGTCATTTTGGATCCACAAACGAACAGTAAACTTGAAAACGAAATCGGGCTTCTCTCCCTCGGATGGCGAGGGAATCCAGCAAAAATGTCATTTTGGACCCCACAAACGAACAGTAATCTTGAAAACGAAATCGGGCTTCTCTCCCACGGATGGCGAGGGAATCCAGTAAAAATGTCATTTTGGACCCACAAACGAACAGTAAACTTGAAAACGAAATCGGGCTTCTCTCCCTCGGATGGCGAGAGGATCCAGCAAAAATGTCATTTGCGGACCCACAAGCGAAGTAAACTTGAAAACGAAACCGGGATACTCTCCCTCGGATGGCGAGAGGATCCAGCAAAAATGTCATTTGCGGACCCAAGCGAAGTAAACTTGAAAACGAAATCGGGCTTCTCTCCCTCGGATGGCGAGGGAATCCAGCAAAAATGCCATTTTGGACCCGCAAACCAACAGTAAACTTGAAAACGAAATCGGGCTTCTCTCCCTCGGATGGCGAGGGAATCCAGCAAAAATGTCATTTTGGACCCACAAACGAACAGTAATCTTGAAAACGAAATCGGGCTTCTCTCCCTCGGATGGCGAGGGAATCCAGCAAAAATGTCATTTTTGGACCCACAAACGAACAGTAATCTTGAAAACGAAATCGGGCTTCTCTCCCACGGATGGCGAGGGAATCCAGTAAAAATGTCATTTTGGACCCACAAACGAACAGTAAACTTGAAAACGAAATCGGGCTTCTCTCCCTCGGATGGCGAGGGAATCCAGCAAAAATGTCATTTTGGACCCACAAACGAACAGTAATCTTGAAAACGAAATCGGGCTTCTCTCCCTCGGATGGCGAGGGAATCCAGCAAAAATGTCATTTTGGACCCACAAACGAACAGTAAACTTGAAAACGAAATCGGGCTTCTCTCCCTCGGATGGCGAGGGAATCCAGCAAAAATGTCATTTTGGACCCACAAACGAACAGTTAACTTGAAAACGAAATCGGGCTTCTCTCCCTCGGATGGCGAGGGAATCCAGCAAAAATGTCATTTTGGACCCACAAACGAACAGTAAACTTGAAAACGAAATCGGGCTTCTCTCCCACGGATGGCGAGGGAATCCAGCAAAAATGTCATTTTGGACCCACAAACGAACAGTAAACTTGAAAACGAAATCGGGCTTCTCTCCCTCGGATGGCGAGGGAATCCAGCAAAAATGTCATTTTGGACCCACAAACGAACAGTAAACTTGAAAACGAAATCGGGCTTCTCTCCCTCGGATGGCGAGGGAATCCAGCAAAAATGTCATTTTGGATCCACAAACGAACAGTAAACTTGAAAACGAAATCGGGCTTCTCTCCCTCGGATGGCGAGGGAATCCAGCAAAAATGTCATTTTTGGACCCACAAACGAACAGTAATCTTGAAAACGAAATCGGGCTTCTCTCCCACGGATGGCGAGGGAATCCAGTAAAAATGTCATTTTGGACCCACAAACGAACAGTAAACTTGAAAACGAAATCGGGCTTCTCTCCCTCGGATGGCGAGAGGATCCAGCAAAAATGTCATTTGCGGACCCACAAGCGAAGTAAACTTGAAAACGAAACCGGGATACTCTCCCTCGGATGGCGAGAGGATCCAGCAAAAATGTCATTCGCGGACCCAAGCGAAGTAAACTTGAAAACGAAATCGGGCTTCTCTCCCTCGGATGGCGAGGGAATCCAGCAAAAATGCCATTTTGGACCCGCAAACCAACAGTTAACTTGAAAACGAAATCGGGCTTCTCTCCCTCGGATGGCGAGGGAATCCAGCAAAAATGTCATTTTGGACCCACAAACGAACAGTAATCTTGAAAACGAAATCGGGCTTCTCTCCCTCGGATGGCGAGGGAATCCAGCAAAAATGTCATTTTGGACCCACAAACGAACAGTAATCTTGAAAACGAAATCGGGCTTCTCTCCCACGGATGGCGAGGGAATCCAGTAAAAATGTCATTTTGGACCCACAAACGAACAGTAAACTTGAAAACGAAATCGGGCTTCTCTCCCTCGGATGGCGAGGGAATCCAGCAAAAATGTCATTTTGGACCCACAAACGAACAGTAATCTTGAAAACGAAATCGGGCTTCTCTCCCTCGGATGGCGAGGGAATCCAGCAAAAATGTCATTTTGGACCCACAAACGAACAGTAAACTTGAAAACGAAATCGGGCTTCTCTCCCTCGGATGGCGAGGGAATCCAGCAAAAATGTCATTTTGGACCCACAAACGAACAGTTAACTTGAAAACGAAATCGGGCTTCTCTCCTCGGATGGCGAGGGAATCCAGCAAAAATGTCATTTTGGACCCACAAACGAACAGTAAACTTGAAAACGAAATCGGGCTTCTCTCCCACGGATGGCGAGGGAATCCAGCAAAAATGTCATTTTGGACCCACAAACGAACAGTAAACTTGAAAACGAAATCGGGCTTCTCTCCCTCGGATGGCGAGGGAATCCAGCAAAAATGTCATTTTGGACCCACAAACGAACAGTAATCTTGAAAACGAAATCGGGCTTCTCTCCCTCGGATGGCGAGGGAATCCAGCAAAAATGTCATTTGCAGACCCACAAACGAACAGTTAACTTGAAAACGAAATCGGGCTTCTCTCCCTCGGATGGCGAGGGAATCCAGTAAAAATGTCATTTTGGACCCACAAACGAACAGTAAACTTGAAAACGAAATCGGGCTTCTCTCCCACGGATGGCGAGGGAATCCAGTAAAAATGTCATTTTGGACCCACAAACGAACAGTTAACTTGAAAACGAAATCGGGCTTCTCTCCCTCGGATGGCGAGAGGATCCAGCAAAAATGTCATTTGCGGACCCACAAGCGAAGTAAACTTGAAAACGAAACCGGGATACTCTCTATGGCGAGAGGATCCAGCAAAAATGTCATTTGCGGACCCAAGCGAAGTAAACTTGAAAACGAAATCGGGCTTCTCTCCCTCGGATGGCGAGGGAATCCAGCAAAAATGCCATTTTGGACCCGCAAACCAACACTTAACTTGAAAACGAAATCGGGCTTCTCTCCCTCGGATGGCGAGGGAATCCAGCAAAAATGTCATTTTGGACCCACAAACGAACAGTAATCTTGAAAACGAAATCGGGCTTCTCTCCCTCGGATGGCGAGGGAATCCAGCAAAAATGTCATTTTGGACCCACAAACGAACAGTAATCTTGAAAACGAAATCGGGCTTCTCTCCCTCGGATGCGAGGGAATCCAGCAAAAATGTCATTTTGGACCCACAAACGAACAGTAATCTTGAAAACGAAATCGGGCTTCTCTCCCTCGGATGGCGAGGGAATCCAGCAAAAATGTCATTTGGACCCACAAACGAACAGTAAACTTGAAAACGAAATCGGGCTTCTCTCCCACGGATGGCGAGGGAATCCAGTAAAAATGTCATTTTGGACCCACAAACGAACAGTAAACTTGAAAACGAAATCGGGCTTCTCTCCCACGGATGGCGAGGGAATCCAGCAAAAATGTCATTTTGGACCCACAAACGAACAGTAATCTTGAAAACGAAATCGGGCTTCTCTCCCTCCGGATGGCGAGGAATCCAGCAAAAATGTCATTTTGGGACCCACAAACGAACAGTAAACTTGAAAACGAAATCGGGCTTCTCTCCCACGGACGGCGAGGGAATCCAGCAAAAATGTCATTTTGGACCCACAAACGAACAGTAAACTTGAAACGAAATCGGGCTTCTCTCCCTCGGATGGCGAGGGAATCCAGCAAAAATGTCATTTTGGACCCACAACGAACAGTAATCTTGAAAAACGAAATCGGGCTTCTCTCCCTCGGATGGCGAGGGAATCCAGCAAAAATGTCATTTTGGATCCACAAACGAACAGTAAACTTGAAAGCGAAATCGGGCTTCTCTCCCTCGGATGGCGAGGGAATCCAGCAAAAATGTCATTTTGGACCCACAAACGAACAGTAAACTTGAAAACGAAATCGGGCTTCTCTCCCTCGGATGGCGAGGGAATCCAGCAAAAATGTCATTTTGGACCCACAAACGAACAGTAAACTTGAAAACGAAATCGGGCTTCTCTCCCTCGGATGGCGAGGAATCCAGCAAAAATGTCATTTTGGACCCACAAACGAACAGTAAACTTGAAAACGAAATCGGGCTTCTCTCCCTCGGATGGCGAGAGGATCCAGCAAAAATGTCATTTGCGGACCCACAAGCGAAGTAAACTTGAAAACGAAACCGGGATACTCTCCCTCGGATGGCGAGAGGATCCAGCAAAAATGTCATTTGCGGACCCACAAGCGAAGTAAACTTGAAAAACGAAACCGGGATACTCTCCCTCGGATGGCGAGAGGATCCAGCAAAAATGTCATTTGCGGACCCAAGCGAAGTAAACTTGAAAACGAAATCGGGCTTCTCTCCCTCGGATGGCGAGGGAATCCAGCAAAAATGCCATTTGGACCCGCAAACCAACAGTTAACTTGAAATCGAAATCGGGCTTCTCTCCCTCGGATGGCGAGGGAATCCAGCAAAAATGTCATTTTGGACCCACAAACGAACAGTAATCTTGAAAACGAAATCGGGCTTCTCTCCCTCGGATGGCGAGGGAATCAGCAAAAAATGTCATTTTGGACCCACAAACGAACAGTAATCTTGAAAACGAAATCGGGCTTCTCTCCACGGATGGCGAGGGAATCCAGTAAAAATGTCATTTTGGACCCACAAACGAACAGTAAACTTGAAAACGAAATCGGGCTTCTCTCCCTCGGATGGCGAGGGAATCCAGCAAAAATGTCATTTTGGACCCACAAACGAACAGTAATCTTGAAAACGAAATCGGGCTTCTCTCCCTCGGATGGCGAGGGAATCCAGCAAAAATGTCATTTTGGACCCACAAACGAACAGTAAACTTGAAAACGAAATCGGGCTTCTCTCCCACGGATGGCGAGGGAATCCAGTAAAAATGTCATTTTGGACCCACAAACGAACAGTAAACTTGAAAACGAAATCGGGCTTCTCTCTCACGGATGGCGAGGGAATCCAGCAAAAATGTCATTTTGGACCCACAAACGAACAGTAAACTTGAAAACGAAATCGGGCTTCTCTCCCTCGGATGGCGAGGGAATCCAGCAAAAATGTCATTTTGGATCCACAAACGAACAGTAAACTTGAAAACGAAATCGGGCTTCTCTCCCTCGGATGGCGAGGGAATCCAGCAAAAATGTCATTTTGGACCCACAAACGAACAGTAATCTTGAAAACGAAATCGGGCTTCTCTCCCACGGATGGCGAGGGAATCCAGTAAAAATGTCATTTTGGACCCACAAACAAACAGTAAACTTGAAAACGAAATCGGGCTTCTCTCCCTCGGATGGCGAGAGGATCCAGCAAAAATGTCATTTGCGGACCCACAAGCGAAGTAAACTTGAAAACGAAACCGGGATACTCTCCCTCGGATGGCGAGAGGATCCAGCAAAAATGTCATTTGCGGACCCAAGCGAAGTAAACTTGAAACGAAATCGGGCTTCTCTCCCTCGGATGGCGAGGGAATCCAGCAAAAATGCCATTTTGGACCCGCAAACCACAGTTAACTTGAAAACGAAATCGGCTTCTCTCCCTCGGATGGCGAGGGAATCCAGCAAAAATGTCATTTTGGACCCACAAACGAACAGTAATCTTGAAAACGAAATCGGGCTTCTCTCCCCTCGGATGGCGAGGGAATCCAGCAAAAATGTCATTTTGGACCCACAAACGAACAGTAATCTTGAAAACGAAATCGGGCTTCTCTCCCACGGATGGCGAGGGAATCCAGTAAAAATGTCATTTTGGACCCACAAACGAACAGTAAACTTGAAAACGAAATCGGGCTTCTCTCCCTCGGATGGCGAGGGAATCCAGCAAAAATGTCATTTTGGACCCACAAACGAACAGTAATCTTGAAAACGAAATCGGGCTTCTCTCCCTCGGATGGCGAGGGAATCCAGCAAAAATGTCATTTTGGACCCACAAACGAACAGTAAACTTGAAAACGAAATCGGGCTTCTCTCCCTCGGATGGCGAGGGAATCCAGCAAAAATGTCATTTTGGACCCACAAACGAACAGTTAACTTGAAAACGAAATCGGGCTTCTCTCCCTCGGATGGCGAGGGAATCCAGCAAAAATGTCATTTTGGACCCACAAACGAACAGTAAACTTGAAAACGAAATCGGGCTTCTCTCCACGGATGGCGAGGGAATCCAGCAAAAATGTCATTTTGGACCCACAAACGAACAGTAAACTTGAAAACGAAATCGGGCTTCTCTCCCTCGGATGGCGAGGGAATCCAGCAAAAATGTCATTTTGGACCCACAAACGAACAGTAAACTTGAAAACGAAATCGGGCTTCTCTCCCTCGGATGGCGAGGGAATCCAGCAAAAATGTCATTTTGGATCCACAAACGAACAGTAAACTTGAAAACGAAATCGGGCTTCTCTCCCTCGGATGGCGAGGGAATCCAGCAAAAATGTCATTTTGGACCCACAAACGAACAGTAATCTTGAAAACGAAAATCGGGCTTCTCTCCCACGGATGGCGAGGGAATCCAGTAAAAATGTCATTTTGACCCACAAACGAACAGTAAACTTGAAAACGAAATCGGGCTTCTCTCCCTCGGATGGCGAGAGGATCCAGCAAAAATGTCATTTGCGGACCCACAAGCGAAGTAAACTTGAAAACGAAACCGGGATACTCTCCCTCGGATGGCGAGAGGATCCAGCAAAAATGTCATTTGCGGACCCAAGCGAAGTAAACTTGAAAACGAAATCGGGCTTCTCTCCCTCGGATGGCGAGGGAATCCAGCAAAAATGCCATTTTGACCCGCAAACCAACAGTTAACTTGAAAACGAAATCGGGCTTCTCTCCCTCGGATGGCGAGGGAATCCAGCAAAAATGTCATTTTGGACCCACAAAACGAACAGTAATCTTGAAAACGAATCGGGCTTCTCTCCCTCGGATGGCGAGGGAATCCAGCAAAAAATGTCATTTTGGACCCACAAACGAACAGTAATCTTGAAAACGAAATCGGGCTTCTCTCCCACGGATGGCGAGGGAATCCAGTAAAAATGTCATTTTGGACCCACAAACGAACAGTAAACTTGAAAACGAAATCGGGCTTCTCTCCCTCGGATGGCGAGGGAATCCAGCAAAAATGTCATTTTGGACCCACAAACGAACAGTAATCTTGAAAACGAAATCGGGCTTCTCTCTCTCCCTCGGATGGCGAGGGAATCCAGCAAAAACGTCATTTTGGACCTCACAAACGAACAGTAAACTTGAAAACGAAATCGGGCTTCTCTTCCCTCGGATGGCGAGGGAATCCAGCAAAAATGTCTTTTTGGACCCACAAACGAACAGTTAACTTGAAAACGAAATCGGGCTTCTCTCCCTCGGATGGCGAGGGAATCAGCAAAAATGTCATTTTGGACCCACAAACGAACAGTAAACTTGAAAACGAAATCGGGCTTCTCTCCCACGGATGGCGAGGGAATCCAGCAAAAATGTCATTTTGGACCCACAAACGAACAGTAAACTTGAAAAACGAAATCGGGCTTCTCTCCCTCGGATGGCGAGGGAATCCAGCAAAAATGTCATTTTGGACCCACAAACGAACAGTAATCTTGAAAACGAAATCGGGCTTCTCTCCCTCGGATGGCGAGGGAATCCAGCAAAAATGTCAATTGCGGACCCACAAACGAACAGTTAACTTGAAAACGAAATCGGGCTTCTCTCCCTCGGATGGCGAGGGAATCCAGTAACAATGTCATTTTGGACCCACAAACGAACAGTAAACTTGAAAACGAAATCGGGCTTCTCTCCCACGGATGGCGAGGGAATCCAGTAAAAATGTCATTTTGGACCCACAAACGAACAGTTAACTTGAAAACGAAATCGGGCTTCTCTCCTCGGATGGCGAGAGGATCCAGCAAAAATGTCATTTGCGGACCCACAAGCGAAGTAAACTTGAAAAACGAAACCGGGATACTCTCTCTCGGATGGCGAGAGGATCCAGCAAAAATGTCATTTGCGGACCCAAGCGAAGTAAACTTGAAAACGAAATCGGGCTTCTCTCCCTCGGATGGCGAGGGAATCCAGCAAAAATGCCATTTTGGACCCGCAAACCAACACTTAACTTGAAAACGAAATCGGGCTTCTCTCCCTCGGATGGCGAGGGAATCCAGCAAAAATGTCATTTTGGACCCACAAACGAACAGTAATCTTGAAAACGAATCGGGCTTCTCTCCCTCGGATGGCGAGGGAATCCAGCAAAAATGTCATTTTGGACCCACAAACGACACAGTAATCTTGAAAACGAAATCGGGCTTCTCTCCCTCGGATGGCGAGGGAATCCAGCAAAAATGTCATTTTGGACCCACAAACGAACAGTAAACTTGAAAACGAAATCGGGCTTCTCTCCCACGGATGGCGAGGGAATCCAGTAAAAATGTCATTTTGGACCCACAAACGAACAGTAAACTTGAAAACGAAATCGGGCTTCTCTCCCACGGATGGCGAGGGAATCCAGCAAAAAATGTCATTTTGGACCCACAAACGAACAGTAATCTTGAAACGAAATCGGGCTTCTCTCCCTCGGATGGCGAGGGAATCCAGCAAAAATGTCATTTGCGGACCCACAAACGAACAGTTAACTTGAAAACGAAATCGGGCTTCTCTCCTCGGATGGCGAGGGAATCCAGCAAAAATGTCATTTTGGACCCACAAACGAACAGTAAACTTGAAAACGAAATCGGGCTTCTCTCCCACGGATGGCGAGGGAATCCAGCAAAAAATGTCATTATGGACCCACAAACGAACAGTAAACTTGAAAACGAAATCGGGCTTCTCTCCCTCGGATGGCGAGGGAATCCAGCAAAAATGTCATTTTGGAGCCACAAACGAACAGTAATCTTGAAAACGAAATCGGGCTTCTCTCCCTCGGATGGCGAGGGAATCCAGCAAAAATGTCATTTTGGATCCACAAACGAACAGTAAACTTGAAAGCGAAATCGGGCTTCTCTCCCTCGGATGGGGGCGAGGGAATCCAGCAAAAATGTCATTTTGGACCCACAAACGAACAGTAAACTTGAAAACGAAATCGGGCTTCTCTCCCTCGGATGGCGAGGGAATCCAGCAAAAATGTCATTTTGGACCCACAAACGAACAGTAAACTTGAAAACGAAATCGGGCTTCTCTCCCTCGGATGGCGAGGGAATCCAGCAAAAATGTCATTTTGGACCCACAAACGAACAGTAAACTTGAAAACGAAATCGGGCTTCTCTCCCTCGGATGGCGAGAGGATCCAGCAAAAATGTCATTTTGCGGACCCACAAGCGAAGTAAACTTGAAAACGAAACCGGGATACTCTCCCTCGGATGGCGAGAGGATCCAGCAAAAATGTCATTTGCGGACCCACAAGCGAAGTAAACTTGAAAACGAAACCGGGACACTCTCCCTCGGATGGCGAGAGGATCCAGCAAAAATGTCATTTGCGGACCCAAGCGAAGTAAACTTGAAAACGAAATCGGGCTTCTCTCCCTCGGATGGCGAGGGAATCCAGCAAAAATGCCATTTTGGACCCGCAAACCAACAGTTAACTTGAAAACGAAATCGGGCTTCTCTCCCTCGGATGGCGAGGGAATCCAGCAAAAATGTCATTTTGGATCCACAAACGAACAGTAAACTTGAAAGCGAAATCGGGCTTCTCTCCCTCGGATGGCGAGGGAATCCAGCAAAAATGTCGACCCACAAACGAACAGTAAACTTGAAAACGAAATCGGGCTTCTCTCCCTCGGATGGCGAGGGAATCCAGCAAAAATGTCATTTTGGACCCACAAACGAACAGTAAACTTGAAAACGAAATCGGGCTTCTCTCCCTCGGATGGCGAGGGAATCCAGCAAAAATGTCATTTTGGACCCACAAACGAACAGTAAACTTGAAAACGAAATCGGGCTTCTCTCCCTCGGATGGCGAGAGGATCCAGCAAAAATGTCATTTGCGGACCCACAAGCGAAGTAAACTTGAAAACGAAACCGGGATACTCTCCCTCGGATGGCGAGAGGATCCAGCAAAAATGTCATTTGCGGACCCACAAGCGAAGTAAACTTGAAAACGAAACCGGGATACTCTCCCTCGGATGGCGAGAGGATCCAGCAAAAATGTCATTTGCGGACCCAAGCGAAGTAAACTTGAAAACGAAATCGGGCTTCTCTCCCTCGGATGGCGAGGGAATCCAGCAAAAATGCCATTTTGGACCCGCAAACCAACAGTTAACTTGAAAACGAAATCGGGCTTCTCTCCCTCGGATGGCGAGGGAATCCAGCAAAAATGTCATTTTGGACCCACAAACGAACAGTAATCTTGAAAACGAAATCGGGCTTCTCTCCCTCGGATGGCGAGGGAATCCAGCAAAAATGTCATTTTGGACCCACAAACGAACAGTAATCTTGAAAACGAAATCGGGCTTCTCTCCCACGGATGGCGAGGGAATCCAGTAAAAATGTCATTTTGGACCCACAAACGAACAGTAAACTTGAAAACGAAATCGGGCTTCTCTCCCTCGGATGGCGAGGGAATCCAGCAAAAATGTCATTTTGGACCCACAAACGAACAGTAATCTTGAAAACGAAATCGGGCTTCTCTCCCTCGGATGGCGAGGGAATCCAGCAAAAATGTCATTTTGGACCCACAAACGAACAGTAAACTTGAAAACGAAATCGGGCTTCTCTCCCACGGATGGCGAGGGAATCCAGTAAAAATGTCATTTTGGACCCACAAACGAACAGTAAACTTGAAAACGAAATCGGGCTTCTCTCCCACGGATGGCGAGGGAATCCAGCAAAAATGTCATTTTGGACCCACAAACGAACAGTAAACTTGAAAACGAAATCGGGCTTCTCTCCCTCGGATGGCGAGGGAATCCAGCAAAAATGTCATTTGCGGACCCACAAACGAACAGTAATCTTGAAAACGAAATCGGGCTTCTCTCCCTCGGATGGCGAGGGAATCCAGCAAAAATGTCATTTTGGACCCACAAACGAACAGTAAACTTGAAAACGAAATCGGGCTTCTCTCCCACGGATGGCGAGGGAATCCAGCAAAAATGTCATTTGCGGACCCACAAACGAACAGTTAACTTGAAAACGAAATCGGGCTTCTCTCCCTCGGATGGCGAGGGAATCCAGCAAAAATGTCATTTTGGACCCACAAACGAACAGTAAACTTGAAAACGAAATCGGGCTTCTCTCCCACGGATGGCGAGGGAATCCAGCAAAAATGTCATTTTGGACCCACAAACGAACAGTAAACTTGAAAACGAAATCGGGCTTCTCTCCCTCGGATGGCGAGGGAATCCAGCAAAAATGTCATTTTGGACCCACAAACGAACAGTAATCTTGAAAACGAAATCGGGCTTCTCTCCCTCGGATGGCGAGGGAATCCAGCAAAAATGTCATTTTGGATCCACAAACGAACAGTAAACTTGAAAGCGAAATCGGGCTTCTCTCCCTCGGATGGCGAGGGAATCCAGCAAAAATGTCATTTTGGACCCACAAACGAACAGTAAACTTGAAAACGAAATCGGGCTTCTCTCCCTCGGATGGCGAGGGAATCCAGCAAAAATGTCATTTTGGACCCACAAACGAACAGTAAACTTGAAAACGAAATCGGGCTTCTCTCCCTCGGATGGCGAGGGAATCCAGCAAAAATGTCATTTTGGACCCACAAACGAACAGTAAACTTGAAAACGAAATCGGGCTTCTCTCCCTCGGATGGCGAGAGGATCCAGCAAAAATGTCATTTGCGGACCCACAAGCGAAGTAAACTTGAAAACGAAACCGGGATACTCTCCCTCGGATGGCGAGAGGATCCAGCAAAAATGTCATTTGCGGACCCAAGCGAAGTAAACTTGAAAACGAAATCGGGCTTCTCTCCCTCGGATGGCGAGGGAATCCAGCAAAAATGCCATTTTGGACCCGCAAACCAACAGTTAACTTGAAAACGAAATCGGGCTTCTCTCCCTCGGATGGCGAGGGAATCCAGCAAAAATGTCATTTTGGACCCACAAACGAACAGTAATCTTGAAAACGAAATCGGGCTTCTCTCCCTCGGATGGCGAGGGAATCCAGCAAAAATGTCATTTGCGGACCCACAAACGAACAGTTAACTTGAAAACGAAATCGGGCTTCTCTCCCTCGGATGGCGAGGGAATCCAGCAAAAATGTCATTTTGGACCCACAAACGAACAGTAAACTTGAAAACGAAATCGGGCTTCTCTCCCACGGATGGCGAGGGAATCCAGCAAAAAAGTCATTTTGGACCCACAAACGAACAGTAAACTTGAAAACGAAATCGGGCTTCTCTCCCTCGGATGGCGAGGGAATCCAGCAAAAATGTCATTTTGGACCCACAAACGAACAGTAATCTTGAAAACGAAATCGGGCTTCTCTCCCTCGGATGGCGAGGGAATCCAGCAAAAATGTCATTTGCGGACCCACAAACGAACAGTTAACTTGAAAACGAAATCGGGCTTCTCTCCCTCGGATGGCGAGAGGATCCAGCAAAAATGTCATTTTGGACCCACAAACGAACAGTAAACTTGAAAACGAAATCGGGCTTCTCTCCCTCGGATGGCGAGGGAATCCAGCAAAAATGTCATTTGTGGACCCACAAACGAACAGTAAACTTGAAAACGAAACCGGGCTTCTCTCCCTCGGATGGCGAGAGGATCCAGCAAAAATGTCATTTGTGGACCCACAAGCGAAGTAAAATTGAAAACGAAATCGGGCTTCTCTCCCACGGATGGCGAGGGAATCCAGCAAAAAAGTCATTTTGGACCCACAAACGAACAGTAAACTTGAAAACGAAATCGGGCTTCTCTCCCTCGGATGGCGAGGGAATCCAGCAAAAATGTCATTTTGGACCCACAAACGAACAGTAAACTTGAAAACGAAATCGGGCTTCTCTCCCTCGGATGGCGAGGGAATCCAGCAAAAATGTCATTTTGGACCCACAAACGAACAGTAAACTTGAAAACGAAATCGGGCTTCTCTCCCTCGGATGGCGAGAGGATCCAGCAAAAATGTCATTTGCGGACCCACAAGCGAAGTAAACTTGAAAACGAAACCGGGCTTCTCTCCCTCGGATGGCGAGAGGATCCAGCAAAAATGTCATTTGTGGACCCACAAGCGAAGTAAACTTGAAAACGAAATCGGGCTTCTCTCCCACGGATGGCGAGGGAATCCAGCAAAAAAGTCATTTTGGACCCACAAACGAACAGTAAACTTGAAAACGAAATCGGGCTTCTCTCCCTCGGATGGCGAGGGAATCCAGCAAAAATGTCATTTTGGACCCACAAACGAACAGTAAACTTGAAAACGAAATCGGGCTTCTCTCCCTCGGATGGCGAGGGAATCCAGCAAAAATGTCATTTGTGGACCCACAAACGAACAGTAAACTTGAAAACGAAACCGGGCTTCTCTCCCTCGGATGGCGAGAGGATCCAGCAAAAATGTCATTTGTGGACCCACAAGCGAAGTAAAATTGAAAACGAAATCGGGCTTCTCTCCCTCGGATGGCGAGGGAATCCTGCAAAAATGCCATTTTGGACCCGCAAACCAACAGTTAACTTGAAAACGAAATCGGGCTTCTCTCCCTCGGATGGCGAGGGAATCCTGCAAAAATGCCATTTTGGACCCGCAAACCAACAGTTAACTTGAAAACGAAATCGGGCTTCTCTCCCTCGGATGGCGAGGGAATCCAGCAAAAATGTCATTTTGGACCCACAAACGAACAGTAAACTTGAAAACGAAATCGGGCTTCTCTCCCTCGGATGGCGAGGGATTCCAGCAAAAATGTCATTTTGGACCCACAAACGAACAGTAAACTTGAAAACGAAATCGGGCTTCTCTCCCTCGGATGGCGAGGGAATCCAGCAAAAATGTCATTTGTGGACCCACAAACGAACAGTAAACTTGAAAACGAAATCGGGCTTCTCTCCCTCGGATGGCGAGGGAATCCAGCAAAAATGTCAATTGTGGACCCACAAGCGAAGTAAAATTGAAAACGAAATCGGGCTTCTCTCCCTCGGATGGCGAGGGAATCCAGCAAAAATGTCATTTGTGGACCCACAAACGAACAGTAAACTTGAAAACGAAATCGGGCTTCTCTCCCTCGGATGGCGAGAGGATCCAGCAAAAATGTCATTTGTGGACCCACAAGCGAAGTAAAATTGAAAACGAAATCGGGCTTCTCTCCCTCGGATGGCGAGAGGATCCAGCAAAAATGTCATTTGTGGACCCACAAGCGAAGTAAAATTGAAAACGAAATCGGGCTTCTCTCCCTCGGATGGCGAGAGGATCCAGCAAAAATGTCATTTGTGGACCCACAAGCGAAGTAAAATTGAAAACGAAATCGGGCTTCTCTCCCTCGGATGGCGAGGGAATCCTGCAAAAATGCCATTTTGGACCCGCAAACCAACAGTTAACTTGAAAACGAAATCGGGCTTCTCTCCCTCGGATGGCGAGAGGATCCAGCAAAAATGTCATTTGTGGACCCACAAGCGAAGTAAACTTGAAAACGAAACCGGGCTTCTCTCCCTCGGATGGCGAGAGGATCCAGCAAAAATGTCATTTGTGGACCCACAAGCGAAGTAAAATTGAAAACGAAATCGGGCTTCTCTCCCTCGGATGGCGAGGGAATCCTGCAAAAATGCCATTTTTGACCCGCAAACCAACAGTTAACTTGAAAACGAAATCGGGCTTCTCTCCCTCGGATGGCGAGGGAATCCTGCAAAAATGCCATTTTGGACCCGCAAACCAACAGTTAACTTGAAAACGAAATCGGGCTTCTCTCCCTCGGATGGCGAGGGAATCCAGCAAAAATGTCATTTTGGACCCACAAACGAACAGTAAACTTGAAAACGAAATCGGGCTTCTCTCCCTCGGATGGCGAGGGATTCCAGCAAAAATGTCATTTTGGACCCACAAACGAACAGCAAACTTGAAAACGAAATCGGGCTTCTCTCCCTCGGATGGCGAGGGAATCCAGCAAAAATGTCATTTTGGACCCACAAACGAACAGTAAACTTGAAAACGAAATCGGGCTTCTCTCCCTCGGATGGCGAGGGAATCCAGCAAAAATGTCATTTTGGACCCACAAACGAACAGTAAACTTGAAAACGAAATCGGGCTTCTCTCCCTCGGATGGCGAGGGAATCCAGCAAAAATGTCATTTTGGACCCACAAACGAACAGTAATCTTGAAAACGAAATCGGGCTTCTCTCCCTCGGATGGCGAGGGAATCCAGCAAAAATGTCATTTTGGACCCACAAACGAACAGTAAACTTGAAAACGAAATCGGGCTTCTCTCCCTCGGATGGCGAGGGAATCCAGCAAAAATGTCATTTTGGACCCACAAACGAACAGTAAACTTGAAAACGAAATCGGGCTTCTCTCCCTCGGATGGCGAGGGAATCCAGCAAAAATGTCATTTTGGACCCACAAACGAACAGTAATCTTGAAAACGAAATCGGGCTTCTCTCCCTCGGATGGCGAGGGAATCCAGCAAAAATGTCATTTTGGACCCACAAACGAACAGCAAACTTGAAAACGAAATCGGGCTTCTCTCCCTCGGATGGCGAGGGAATCCAGCAAAAATGTCATTTTGGATCCACAAACGAACAGTAAACTTGAAAGCGAAATCGGGCTTCTCTCCCTCGGATGGCGAGGGAATCCAGCAAAAATGTCATTTTGGACCCACAAACGAACAGTAAACTTGAAAACGAAATCGGGCTTCTCTCCCTCGGATGGCGAGGGAATCCAGCAAAAATGTCATTTTGGACCCACAAACGAACAGTAAACTTGAAAACGAAATCGGGCTTCTCTCCCTCGGATGGCGAGGGAATCCAGCAAAAATGTCATTTTGGACCCACAAACGAACAGTAAACTTGAAAACGAAATCGGGCTTCTCTCCCTCGGATGGCGAGAGGATCCAGCAAAAATGTCATTTGCGGACCCAAGCGAAGTAAACTTGAAAACGAAATCGGGCTTCTCTCCCTCGGATGGCGAGGGAATCCAGCAAAAATGCCATTTTGGACCCGCAAACCAACAGTTAACTTGAAAACGAAATCGGGCTTCTCTCCCTCGGATGGCGAGGGAATCCTGCAAAAGTGCCATTTTGGACCCGCAAACCAACAGTTAACTTGAAAACGAAATCGGGCTTCTCTCCCTCGGATGGCGAGGGAATCCAGCAAAAATATCATTTTGGACCCACAAACGAACAGTAAACTTGAAAACGAAATCGGGCTTCTCTCCCTCGGATGGCGAGGGAATCCAGCAAAAATGTCATTTGTGGACCCACTAACGAACAGTAAACTTGAAAACGAAACCGGGCTTCTCTCCCTCGGATGGCGAGAGGATCCAGCAAAAATGTCATTTGCGGACCCACAAGCAAAGTAAACTTGAAAACGAAACCGGGCTTCTCTCCCTCGGATGGCGAGAGGATCCAGCAAAAATGTCATTTGCGGACCCGCAAACGAACAGTAAACTTGAAAACGAAATCGGGCTTCTCTCCCTCGGATGGCGAGGGAATCCAGCAAAAATGTCATTTGTGGACCCACAAGCGAAGTAAAATTGAAAACGAAATCGGGCTTCTCTCCCTCGGATGGCGAGGGAATCCTGCAAAAATGCCATTTTGGACCCGCAAACCAACAGTTAACTTGAAAACGAAATCGGGCTTCTCTCCCTCGGATGGCGAGGGAATCCTGCAAAAGTGCCATTTTGGACCCGCAAACCAACAGTTAACTTGAAAACGAAATCGGGCTTCTCTCCCTCGGATGGCGAGGGAATCCAGCAAAAATGTCATTTTGGACCCACAAACGAGCAGTAAACTTGAAAACGAAATCGGGCTTCTCTCCCACGGATGGCGAGGGAATCCAGCAAAAATGTCATTTTGGACCCACAAACGAACAGTAAACTTGAAAACGAAATCGGGCTTCTCTCCCTCGGATGGCGAGGGAATCCAGCAAAAATGTCATTTTGGACCCACAAACGAACAGTAATCTTGAAAACGAAATCGGGCTTCTCTCCCTCGGATGGCGAGGGAATCCAGCAAAAATGTCATTTTGGATCCACAAACGAACAGTAAACTTGAAAGCGAAATCGGGCTTCTCTCCCTCGGATGGCGAGGGAATCCAGCAAAAATGTCATTTTGGACCCACAAACGAACAGTAAACTTGAAAACGAAATCGGGCTTCTCTCCCTCGGATGGCGAGGGAATCCAGCAAAAATGTCATTTTGGACCCACAAACGAACAGTAAACTTGAAAACGAAATCGGGCTTCTCTCCCTCGGATGGCGAGGGAATCCAGCAAAAATGTCATTTTGGACCCACAAACGAACAGTAAACTTGAAAACGAAATCGGGCTTCTCTCCCTCGGATGGCGAGAGGATCCAGCAAAAATGTCATTTGCGGACCCACAAGCGAAGTAAACTTGAAAACGAAACCGGGATACTCTCCCTCGGATGGCGAGAGGATCCAGCAAAAATGTCATTTGCGGACCCAAGCGAAGTAAACTTGAAAACGAAATCGGGCTTCTCTCCCTCGGATGGCGAGGGAATCCAGCAAAAATGCCATTTTGGACCCGCAAACCAACAGTTAACTTGAAAACGAAATCGGGCTTCTCTCCCTCGGATGGCGAGGGAATCCAGCAAAAATGTCATTTTGGACCCACAAACGAACAGTAATCTTGAAAACGAAATCGGGCTTCTCTCCCTCGGATGGCGAGGGAATCCAGCAAAAATGTCATTTGCGGACCCACAAACGAACAGTTAACTTGAAAACGAAATCGGGCTTCTCTCCCTCGGATGGCGAGGGAATCCAGCAAAAATGTCATTTTGGACCCACAAACGAACAGTAAACTTGAAAACGAAATCGGGCTTCTCTCCCACGGATGGCGAGGGAATCCAGCAAAAAAGTCATTTTGGACCCACAAACGAACAGTAAACTTGAAAACGAAATCGGGCTTCTCTCCCTCGGATGGCGAGGGAATCCAGCAAAAATGTCATTTTGGACCCACAAACGAACAGTAATCTTGAAAACGAAATCGGGCTTCTCTCCCTCGGATGGCGAGGGAATCCAGCAAAAATGTCATTTGCGGACCCACAAACGAACAGTTAACTTGAAAACGAAATCGGGCTTCTCTCCCTCGGATGGCGAGAGGATCCAGCAAAAATGTCATTTTGGACCCACAAACGAACAGTAAACTTGAAAACGAAATCGGGCTTCTCTCCCTCGGATGGCGAGGGAATCCAGCAAAAATGTCATTTGTGGACCCACAAACGAACAGTAAACTTGAAAACGAAACCGGGCTTCTCTCCCTCGGATGGCGAGAGGATCCAGCAAAAATGTCATTTGTGGACCCACAAGCGAAGTAAAATTGAAAACGAAATCGGGCTTCTCTCCCACGGATGGCGAGGGAATCCAGCAAAAAAGTCATTTTGGACCCACAAACGAACAGTAAACTTGAAAACGAAATCGGGCTTCTCTCCCTCGGATGGCGAGGGAATCCAGCAAAAATGTCATTTTGGACCCACAAACGAACAGTAAACTTGAAAACGAAATCGGGCTTCTCTCCCTCGGATGGCGAGGGAATCCAGCAAAAATGTCATTTTGGACCCACAAACGAACAGTAAACTTGAAAACGAAATCGGGCTTCTCTCCCTCGGATGGCGAGAGGATCCAGCAAAAATGTCATTTGCGGACCCACAAGCGAAGTAAACTTGAAAACGAAACCGGGCTTCTCTCCCTCGGATGGCGAGAGGATCCAGCAAAAATGTCATTTGTGGACCCACAAGCGAAGTAAACTTGAAAACGAAATCGGGCTTCTCTCCCACGGATGGCGAGGGAATCCAGCAAAAAAGTCATTTTGGACCCACAAACGAACAGTAAACTTGAAAACGAAATCGGGCTTCTCTCCCTCGGATGGCGAGGGAATCCAGCAAAAATGTCATTTTGGACCCACAAACGAACAGTAAACTTGAAAACGAAATCGGGCTTCTCTCCCTCGGATGGCGAGGGAATCCAGCAAAAATGTCATTTGTGGACCCACAAACGAACAGTAAACTTGAAAACGAAACCGGGCTTCTCTCCCTCGGATGGCGAGAGGATCCAGCAAAAATGTCATTTGTGGACCCACAAGCGAAGTAAAATTGAAAACGAAATCGGGCTTCTCTCCCTCGGATGGCGAGGGAATCCTGCAAAAATGCCATTTTGGACCCGCAAACCAACAGTTAACTTGAAAACGAAATCGGGCTTCTCTCCCTCGGATGGCGAGGGAATCCTGCAAAAATGCCATTTTGGACCCGCAAACCAACAGTTAACTTGAAAACGAAATCGGGCTTCTCTCCCTCGGATGGCGAGGGAATCCAGCAAAAATGTCATTTTGGACCCACAAACGAACAGTAAACTTGAAAACGAAATCGGGCTTCTCTCCCTCGGATGGCGAGGGATTCCAGCAAAAATGTCATTTTGGACCCACAAACGAACAGTAAACTTGAAAACGAAATCGGGCTTCTCTCCCTCGGATGGCGAGGGAATCCAGCAAAAATGTCATTTGTGGACCCACAAACGAACAGTAAACTTGAAAACGAAATCGGGCTTCTCTCCCTCGGATGGCGAGGGAATCCAGCAAAAATGTCAATTGTGGACCCACAAGCGAAGTAAAATTGAAAACGAAATCGGGCTTCTCTCCCTCGGATGGCGAGGGAATCCAGCAAAAATGTCATTTGTGGACCCACAAACGAACAGTAAACTTGAAAACGAAATCGGGCTTCTCTCCCTCGGATGGCGAGAGGATCCAGCAAAAATGTCATTTGTGGACCCACAAGCGAAGTAAAATTGAAAACGAAATCGGGCTTCTCTCCCTCGGATGGCGAGAGGATCCAGCAAAAATGTCATTTGTGGACCCACAAGCGAAGTAAAATTGAAAACGAAATCGGGCTTCTCTCCCTCGGATGGCGAGAGGATCCAGCAAAAATGTCATTTGTGGACCCACAAGCGAAGTAAAATTGAAAACGAAATCGGGCTTCTCTCCCTCGGATGGCGAGGGAATCCTGCAAAAATGCCATTTTGGACCCGCAAACCAACAGTTAACTTGAAAACGAAATCGGGCTTCTCTCCCTCGGATGGCGAGAGGATCCAGCAAAAATGTCATTTGTGGACCCACAAGCGAAGTAAACTTGAAAACGAAACCGGGCTTCTCTCCCTCGGATGGCGAGAGGATCCAGCAAAAATGTCATTTGTGGACCCACAAGCGAAGTAAAATTGAAAACGAAATCGGGCTTCTCTCCCTCGGATGGCGAGGGAATCCTGCAAAAATGCCATTTTTGACCCGCAAACCAACAGTTAACTTGAAAACGAAATCGGGCTTCTCTCCCTCGGATGGCGAGGGAATCCTGCAAAAATGCCATTTTGGACCCGCAAACCAACAGTTAACTTGAAAACGAAATCGGGCTTCTCTCCCTCGGATGGCGAGGGAATCCAGCAAAAATGTCATTTTGGACCCACAAACGAACAGTAAACTTGAAAACGAAATCGGGCTTCTCTCCCTCGGATGGCGAGGGATTCCAGCAAAAATGTCATTTTGGACCCACAAACGAACAGCAAACTTGAAAACGAAATCGGGCTTCTCTCCCTCGGATGGCGAGGGAATCCAGCAAAAATGTCATTTTGGACCCACAAACGAACAGTAAACTTGAAAACGAAATCGGGCTTCTCTCCCTCGGATGGCGAGGGAATCCAGCAAAAATGTCATTTTGGACCCACAAACGAACAGTAAACTTGAAAACGAAATCGGGCTTCTCTCCCTCGGATGGCGAGGGAATCCAGCAAAAATGTCATTTTGGACCCACAAACGAACAGTAATCTTGAAAACGAAATCGGGCTTCTCTCCCTCGGATGGCGAGGGAATCCAGCAAAAATGTCATTTTGGACCCACAAACGAACAGTAAACTTGAAAACGAAATCGGGCTTCTCTCCCTCGGATGGCGAGGGAATCCAGCAAAAATGTCATTTTGGACCCACAAACGAACAGTAAACTTGAAAACGAAATCGGGCTTCTCTCCCTCGGATGGCGAGGGAATCCAGCAAAAATGTCATTTTGGACCCACAAACGAACAGTAATCTTGAAAACGAAATCGGGCTTCTCTCCCTCGGATGGCGAGGGAATCCAGCAAAAATGTCATTTTGGACCCACAAACGAACAGCAAACTTGAAAACGAAATCGGGCTTCTCTCCCTCGGATGGCGAGGGAATCCAGCAAAAATGTCATTTTGGATCCACAAACGAACAGTAAACTTGAAAGCGAAATCGGGCTTCTCTCCCTCGGATGGCGAGGGAATCCAGCAAAAATGTCATTTTGGACCCACAAACGAACAGTAAACTTGAAAACGAAATCGGGCTTCTCTCCCTCGGATGGCGAGGGAATCCAGCAAAAATGTCATTTTGGACCCACAAACGAACAGTAAACTTGAAAACGAAATCGGGCTTCTCTCCCTCGGATGGCGAGGGAATCCAGCAAAAATGTCATTTTGGACCCACAAACGAACAGTAAACTTGAAAACGAAATCGGGCTTCTCTCCCTCGGATGGCGAGAGGATCCAGCAAAAATGTCATTTGCGGACCCAAGCGAAGTAAACTTGAAAACGAAATCGGGCTTCTCTCCCTCGGATGGCGAGGGAATCCAGCAAAAATGCCATTTTGGACCCGCAAACCAACAGTTAACTTGAAAACGAAATCGGGCTTCTCTCCCTCGGATGGCGAGGGAATCCTGCAAAAGTGCCATTTTGGACCCGCAAACCAACAGTTAACTTGAAAACGAAATCGGGCTTCTCTCCCTCGGATGGCGAGGGAATCCAGCAAAAATATCATTTTGGACCCACAAACGAACAGTAAACTTGAAAACGAAATCGGGCTTCTCTCCCTCGGATGGCGAGGGAATCCAGCAAAAATGTCATTTGTGGACCCACTAACGAACAGTAAACTTGAAAACGAAACCGGGCTTCTCTCCCTCGGATGGCGAGAGGATCCAGCAAAAATGTCATTTGCGGACCCACAAGCAAAGTAAACTTGAAAACGAAACCGGGCTTCTCTCCCTCGGATGGCGAGAGGATCCAGCAAAAATGTCATTTGCGGACCCGCAAACGAACAGTAAACTTGAAAACGAAATCGGGCTTCTCTCCCTCGGATGGCGAGGGAATCCAGCAAAAATGTCATTTGTGGACCCACAAGCGAAGTAAAATTGAAAACGAAATCGGGCTTCTCTCCCTCGGATGGCGAGGGAATCCTGCAAAAATGCCATTTTGGACCCGCAAACCAACAGTTAACTTGAAAACGAAATCGGGCTTCTCTCCCTCGGATGGCGAGGGAATCCTGCAAAAGTGCCATTTTGGACCCGCAAACCAACAGTTAACTTGAAAACGAAATCGGGCTTCTCTCCCTCGGATGGCGAGGGAATCCAGCAAAAATGTCATTTTGGACCCACAAACGAGCAGTAAACTTGAAAACGAAATCGGGCTTCTCTCCCTCGGATGGCGAGGGAATCCAGCAAAAATGTCATTTTGGACCCACAAACGAACAGTAAACTTGAAAACGAAATCGGGCTTCTCTCCCTCGGATGGCGAAGGAATCCAGCAAAAATGTCATTTTGGACCCACAAACGAACAGTAAACTTGAAAACGAAATCGGGCTTCTCTCCCACGGATGGCGAGGGAATCCAGCAAAAATGTCATTTTGGACCCACAAACGAACAGTAAACTTGAAAACGAAATCGGGCTTCTCTCCCTCGGATGGCGAGGGAATCCAGCAAAAATGTCATTTGTGGACCCACAAGCGAAGTAAAATTGAAAACGAAATCGGGCTTCTCTCCCTCGGATGGCGAGGGAATCCTGCAAAAATGCCATTTTGGACCCGCAAACCAACAGTTAACTTGAAAACGAAATCGGGCTTCTCTCCCTCGGATGGCGAGGGAATCCTGCAAAAGTGCCATTTTGGACCCGCAAACCAACAGTAAACTTGAAAACGAAATCGGGCTTCTCTCCCTCGGATGGCGAGGGAATCCAGCAAAAATGTCATTTTGGACCCACAAACGAGCAGTAAACTTGAAAACGAAATCGGGCTTCTCTCCCTCGGATGGCGAGGGAATCCAGCAAAAATGTCATTTTGGACCCACAAACGAACAGTAAACTTGAAAACGAAATCGGGCTTCTCTCCCACGGATGGCGAGGGAATCCAGCAAAAATGTCATTTTGGACCCACAAACGAACAGTAAACTTGAAAACGAAATCGGGCTTCTCTCCCTCGGATGGCGAGGGAATCCAGCAAAAATGTCATTTTGGACCCACAAACGAACAGTAATCTTGAAAACGAAATCGGGCTTCTCTCCCTCGGATGGCGAGGGAATCCAGCAAAAATGTCATTTGCGGACCCACAAACGAACAGTTAACTTGAAAACGAAATCGGGCTTCTCTCCCTCGGATGGCGAGGGAATCCAGCAAAAATGTCATTTTGGACCCACAAACGAACAGTAAACTTGAAAACGAAATCGGGCTTCTCTCCCTCGGATGGCGAGGGAATCCAGCAAAAATGTCATTTGTGGACCCACAAACGAACAGTAAACTTGAAAACGAAACCGGGCTTCTCTCCCTCGGATGGCGAGGGAATCCAGCAAAAATGTCATTTTGGACCCACAAACGAACAGTAAACTTGAAAACGAAATCGGGCTTCTCTCCCTCGGATGGCGAGGGAATCCAGCAAAAATGTCATTTGTGGACCCACAAACGAACAGCAAACTTGAAAACGAAATCGGGCTTCTCTCCCTCGGATGGCGAGGGAATCCAGCAAAAATGTCATTTTGGACCCACAAACGAACAGTAATCTTGAAAACGAAATCGGGCTTCTCTCCCTCGGATGGCGAGGGAATCCAGCAAAAATGTCATTTTGGATCCACAAACGAACAGTAAACTTGAAAACGAAATCGGGCTTCTCTCCCACGGATGGCGAGGGAATCCAGCAAAAATGTCATTTTGGACCCACAAACGAACAGTAAACTTGAAAACGAAATCGGGCTTCTCTCCCTCGGATGGCGAGGGAATCCAGCAAAAATGTCATTTTGGACCCACAAACGAACAGTAATCTTGAAAACGAAATCGGGCTTCTCTCCCTCGGATGGCGAGGGAATCCTGCAAAAATGCCATTTTGGACCCGCAAACCAACAGTTAACTTGAAAACGAAATCGGGCTTCTCTCCCTCGGATGGCGAGGGAATCCTGCAAAAATGCCATTTTGGACCCGCAAACCAACAGTTAACTTGAAAACGAAATCGGGCTTCTCTCCCTCGGATGGCGAGGGAATCCAGCAAAAATGTCATTTTGGACCCACAAACGAACAGTAAACTTGAAAACGAAATCGGGCTTCTCTCCCTCGGATGGCGAGGGATTCCAGCAAAAATGTCATTTTGGACCCACAAACGAACAGCAAACTTGAAAACGAAATCGGGCTTCTCTCCCTCGGATGGCGAGGGAATCCAGCAAAAATGTCATTTTGGACCCACAAACGAACAGTAAACTTGAAAACGAAATCGGGCTTCTCTCCCTCGGATGGCGAGGGAATCCAGCAAAAATGTCATTTTGGACCCACAAACGAACAGTAAACTTGAAAACGAAATCGGGCTTCTCTCCCTCGGATGGCGAGGGAATCCAGCAAAAATGTCATTTTGGACCCACAAACGAACAGTAATCTTGAAAACGAAATCGGGCTTCTCTCCCTCGGATGGCGAGGGAATCCAGCAAAAATGTCATTTTGGACCCACAAACGAACAGTAAACTTGAAACGAAATCGGGCTTCTCTCCCTCGGATGGCGAGGGAATCCAGCAAAAATGTCATTTTGGACCCACAAACGAACAGTAAACTTGAAAACGAAATCGGGCTTCTCTCCCTCAGATGGCGAGGGAATCCAGCAAAAATGTCATTTTGGACCCACAAACGAACAGTAATCTTGAAAACGAAATCGGGCTTCTCTCCCTCGGATGGCGAGGGAATCCAGCAAAAATGTCATTTTGGACCCACAAACGAACAGCAAACTTGAAAACGAAATCGGGCTTCTCTCCCTCGGATGGCGAGGGAATCCAGCAAAAATTTTGGATCCACAAACGAACAGTAAACTTGAAAGCGAAATCGGGCTTCTCTCCCTCGGATGGCGAGGGAATCCAGCAAAAATGTCATTTTGGACCCACAAACGAACAGTAAACTTGAAAACGAAATCGGGCTTCTCTCCCTCGGATAGCGAGGGAATCCAGCAAAAATGTCATTTTGGACCCACAAACGAACAGTAAACTTGAAAACGAAATCGGGCTTCTCTCCCTCGGATGGCGAGGGAATCCAGCAAAAATGTCATTTTGGACCCACAAACGAACAGTAAACTTGAAAACGAAATCGGGCTTCTCTCCCTCGGATGGCGAGAGGATCCAGCAAAAATGTCATATGCGGACCCAAGCGAAGTAAAC
>CANAIB010000013.1:0-30236 GCA_947359475.1 Heligmosomoides polygyrus bakeri
ATCCGAAACGGCGTCCATGGCGCTAGACTTTCCCTGCAACACAACTTTCCTTAAATTGATGCTGTTCCCAGCAAGGACAATTCGCGCCGAAGCATACCTTCGGAGGAGTACTGCGGTTACTTCGGAAGAACCGACGATGAAGTTTAGGAGCTACAGTGGAGAATTTAGTTCCAAGAAGAACGGTTACAATCGTCCTCTCCTCATCTCTCGGGCGCTTCTGATAAGATCTTTCCCAAGTTCTGGGTAAATACGTCTACAAGTCGAAATGAATGCGGACGACGGCGCCGCGTGCTTATATAGCGTAGTGGGCGGAGCCTGCGGCTGGACATGCGGAGAAACAGGAGAAGGTAACTGACGCCTCTTCATTCTTTGAATTATTTTATGAAACTGTGAGAAAATAATTGCCAAACTAAATTTTCCCGATATAGCATTGGCCAAACACAGTATGAAAAAATGGACAGTACAGCAAAGTTCTGGAATTGAGCTTGAAAAAAAACACCAACAACTTTATTCTCGTTAGAGTACACTGGGCTTGCGACGGCGTGCTCTGAGTACGGTTTCTCAGCAAGCTGTTCAGCGAACACATTTGCTAACTAGACGTTATCCATATTCTTATGGAAACCAGCGAGCCACCAATAGTAATGGGATGTTCGAAAATATTTGTGCTGAAACTGAGAAGGAAACGAAGGGATCAATAAGGACCGCAACATCGGGAAACAAAGCACGGGCACACCTGTGAACGACACAACAAAAACAATTGCGAAGAACACACATATAGTCACTTTGATGCCTCAAGTAAGCAGCATTTACACTATCAATCAAATAAAAAACTTTCTCAAGGACATAAAAATGTTTTAAAATTATTACACTCAGTCGCGCAGTTGAACAAAAAAAAATCAACAAAAAAAGTATACCAAATTTTCCATGAACGGAAAATTATGCTAACAACTTTTTTTGGAGTGATGAAGCCTCAACCGAACTCCGTTCTAACAAGGGAAGCCCATGAACTTTCCCCAAAGATTCTCAACGAAACCTATATGCGCTTGTAGGAAATCGGAAGAGGATCACAGAACTGTGCTTCTTTTTTGCTACGGGCCACTTGATGGCCCGAAAATGGCAAAAAATGTGACCGTGTCAGGGCGGGCTGATAAGGCATAATTGACACCTGGAATGGTCCTGACGTGCTCAGAAGTTGACCTACAAAAGGTTCGGAGCTCAAATTAGACTTTCATTATAGTAGCATGATAATTTACGACGTTTCCTACACGAAGCAGCAGTGTACATTCAAGTGATTCATTCGCAACGGTGTCGGCAGCGACTGGATGGCCGAGTGGATAGCGAGGCGGACTTTGGGGAGAGGGGTATAGGGCTCGGTTCCGGAAGAGGTTACGGGATTTGTTCTGTAGTTTGCTCCTATTTTTGCAACGGAAGAGTACATTTTGGCTGCTATAAGGTACCTTATTATTGGGTAGTGGTGAGTAAGGGTGACAAAGTCATGACTACCGATTTCGCCCAGACTTTGTCTATGGGAACTTTTTAAGCCGCTGAACACGAACCAGTCACTCTTTTTCTAAATTGTCACTTGGCTTGCACTTCTTTCCATTGAAGGTCGAAGTCGAAGGTTGGAAAATAAGCCTGACCACATTGGAGAATTAAGCGGTCCCATTAACGTGGATAGCTTTATTCACCCATATGTACCACAATCTGCCTAATATACCGAAATTTTAAAAACAGGTAGCTTCGAGTCGACCTTTGGAGTCGTGAAAGGCTGACAGCGAGAAACACTAGTAAGAATAATTGAGAACATACCAAAGAGGTCATATGAAGATGGCACCTAACGGAACTTTCCTCAGTGAGGCAAGCATCGTTTAATGGACACGCGACATCGCTCCACACAACAAAACCAGCTTCTTCCACACCTGACAACAGGTTGAAAACGGGGCTAGGACGCGAAGAAGGTACCCTACCGAACTGTTCACCTAGGGACGTAGAAACCCCACCCCCGGAATTGAACTCTCCACCCCTCTCCCTTAAGTCCGCCTCACTATCCACTCGGCCATCCAGTCGCTGCTGCAGGCGGCGGCGAATGAATCACTTGAATGTACACTGCAGCTTCGTCTAGGAAACGTCGCAAATTATCATACTACTGTAATCAAGCTTTTATTTGAGCTCCAAACCTTTTGTAAGTTAAACTCAGAGCACGTCAGGACCTTCGCAGGTGACACTTTTGCCTTATCAGCCTGTCCTGAAGCGGTACCTTTTTTGCCATTTTCGGACTACCCAGTGGCCCGTAGCAAAAACGAAGCACAATTCTATGATCCACGTCCGATGCTCTACAAGACCATATAGGTCACGTTGATAATCTTTGGGGGAAGTTCATGGGGCTTCCTTGTAAGTGGAATCGCAGCGGCATTAAGCTACTAGGTCTACGGTCGAGTGTACATCTATGTGGCATCAACGTCCAAGAGAAAGAGGATCGCTGTCGGCTCTGCTAGTCCTTTCCAGAAACACTCCTTACAAAATATGCTAGCCATCTCGGAGAGTCTGTCCCTTATCCTGTATGAAACTCGCTTTGATTTGGAAGAAGTTCGGTTTGATTACAACGTTCTTAGGCTAGCTTACGATAGTGTCCAATTTGAGGTGAAACAGGACGAATTTGGTTTGAAAAGTGTCCAGTTCGACGTGGAAATGGTATATATGTATGAGGAAGGGGGGTTAAACAAACAGAAATGAAAGGCCATTTTCGAAACTCTGCTCAAGCTAGGCCTCAGTTAAAACGTCTATGAATGCGCCACTTATTTGCTCAACAACTAATGAAGGAGGTAAAGCCTTCCCTCTACAGCAACAAAGAGACAGTGGTGATCGAACGCATTTTCCTTTTCCAATGCTCATCATTCCACAAAACCAAATGTCCGCCCCGTTTGCCGAGGCGCTGTCACCTTCACGACGGGCGTGGTCGGCGGTGCACGGAAGAACATCATCAACATCACTTTCCCCGAATCGTCTACTTCGTTCAATGTCGACACACCTAATTTCGGCAACCGAAAGGACATTTCACGTCATATATTCACGAGGAATTCGCCTACTTAAAGGGTCCAGCCGGGATGGGGCGCATCCAGCGGGAATTCCAGAATCAATACTTATAAACAACTAAACCCGCGGTATGCGGGTATAAGGCCGGGGCATACTTCCATCGACGCGATGCCATCGTGGCGCTCAGTTCATGGCCATTCCGCCGCAGGCGGCTGGATAGTCACAGAAAACTTCGTCGTGGCCGCAGCAACGGTGGCGACCGGCATGGGTTCCCGCGCTCATCGTAGGCATGGCATACTTTCTCGCGCCGCGCGCGGCGTTTAGCGTTTAGCGATCGTCGCCCCGCTTCCTCGCAGGGCGATGAGCGATGCGACAAGCACTGGGGACACCACATCCTTTCGCGTCGCTCTGCGAAACTCTCGCCGCGATTCCACCGCGGCGACGGGAAGTAAGCACGACGCCTAAGGGATCGAGATAAAATAAAAAAAAGATCAGTGCTTGGTCGTGGCGCCTCTATGCCGAATGCCCATGTTACTGCTTGAGAGCAGTGAAAGAGTGGCTAGTGGAATCAGTGCTTTTATCGCCAAACACCTTCCTTGCCGTAGTTTACACTGGTCCTGGTTTAAGGCCCCCACAGAGTTCTGCGGCAGCGCCGCGTCCCTATGCTTAACCATAGGGCAGAGACGCAGAGCTCGCCGCCGGCGACGTGCCTGCCCTATCCTTAACCATAGCGGCGAGTGGCGTTGCCGCAGAACTCTGTGGGGGCCTTTACACTTGAGCCGCGTGGCGTCGCGGCGTGATGGTCGCCATAGATATCGATTTTTCGCGCCACCCGGTCGATATCTATTTCGACTATGGTGTCGCGCCGCGCAGTGGCGCAACTATAGACCAGGGCTAAAGCGGGTAGGTTAGATCAATCAGACCCGGAGTTCATTCCCTTGCCTAGTTCTGTGCAATCTTGGAGAAGGCACCAACCGCTTGAGCAGAGTTTCGAAAATGGCCTTTCATTTCTGTTTGTTTAACCCCCCTTCGTACATATATACCATTTGCACGTCGAATTGGACACTTCTCGAACCAAATTCGTCCTGTTTCACCTCAAATTGGACACTCTTCTAAGCTAGCCTAAGAATTTTGTAATCAAACCGAACTTCTTCCAAATCAAAACGAGTTTTATACAGGACAGGGAACAGACTCTCCGAGATGGTTTTGTAAGGAATGTTTCTGGAAGGGACTAGCAGAGCCAACAGCGATCCTCTTTCTCTTGAACGTTGATGCTACATACATAGATGTACACTCGACCGTAGACGTAGCCGCTTAATGCCGATTCCACTTAGAACGAAGTTCGGTTGAGGATTCGTCACTCCAAAAAAATTGTTAGCATAATTTTCCGTTCAAGGCAAATTTGGTATAACCTTTTTTTGAAATTTTTAGTTCATCTGTGCAACTGAGTATAATAATTTTATAACATCTTTATGTTTTTGAGAATGTTTTTTACTTGATTGATGGTTTAAATGCTGCTTACATGAGGCATAAAAGTGACTATATGTGTGTTCTTTGCAATTGTTTTCTGTGTCGTTTACAGGTGTACCCATGCTTCGTTTCCCGATGTTGCGGTCCTTATTGAACCCTTTGTTTTCTTCTCAGTTTCAGCACAAACATTTTCGAACATCCCCATTGCTATTGGTGGCTCGCTGGTTTCCAAAAGAATATGGATAACGTCCAGTTAACAAATGTGTTCGCTGAACAGTTTGCTGAGAAAACCGTACTCAGAGAACGCCGTCGCAAGCCCAGTGTACTCCAGCGAGAATAACGTTGTTGTTGTTTTCTTGTTCACGCTCAATTCCAGAACTTTGCTGTACTGTCCATTTTTGTCATACTGTGTTTGGCCAATGCTATCTCGGGAATCAATATCACTTGTTGTCTTCATTCAATGTCGCCTTACCTATTTTTGGAACACACAACTGATATTTCGTCTTCGATCATACTACAAGGGATTGCGGGAGGTCTTGTATGTTTTCTAGTCTTCTCTTATAAATTGTACGAAAAAGTCCAGTACTTTTTCTCACCATCGACATATTTATCAAAGAACTCGACACTTCTCCCCGCAAAACCCTATTGGATAATATTCCCATAGTGCGTACAAAATCCGGTGGTTTTCGACACAGCTTATATTCAACCAGACGTTCAACGGCCTGCCGGCCGCCAAAGGGCGGAGTGGCGTTCTACCCCCCGCCCTTTAAACAGAGGCGTGGCCAGTGTCTGCGTCTCCACTATCTCGTAACACAGCCACTTCATTCTCGGGCAAGCCCAGGGGTTGGGGGTGGGCGGGCCAGGAGGACGAGGGGGTAGAACGCTTGCCCCCCCCCCCCCCGCCAAACGTCTGGTTGGGGGCTCCGCCCCCAAACCCGGAGAATAGAACACCCCGACCGTCTTCTTGTCCTCTTTAGGCCTTCTCTCATTCATTAGAGTAAAAAAATGGTTATGCTATATGGATATCGGTAAACGGTAGGACAGAATCTTCAAAACTGCTCCTATGGGGCCTATCCACCCTCTATCGCACGTACGCGATTCACTCTCTGAAGTATTCGTACCGTACACGGCGAGGGACAGATAGAGAGCCTTAATCTGAAGTGCTTATTTTGAGGAAACAAAAATGAAATCAATTGATATTGGTGGACCGCTCGATAGAGTTGACAGCCCGACGGGAATAACATTACTCCCATTCCTTTACTCATTCTCCCTACCCACCCCCACCCACTCCACGATTACCCCCTTACCCATGTGCCGGCAGAAAACGGAAGTGAGAATCAAGTACGCGCACACTCATTGTTGCACGAACCTTTAAAAAGTCATCTGAAAATCTCACGGATGCTGTGCAAAGTCTTATCTGTGGCACGTCTTCTGGATCCCGATGCACATTGGGCAACGTCTATGACACACTTGCTGAGCCTGGACGCATATGTCACGACGTCTACGACACGCCTTCTGCACCCGACACTCGTGGTACGACGTCTGTAGCACGTCTTCTGACGCCACGTTGGACGACACTGAGAGAAAATACTGGTCCCCTTATTGGTCTCTCTCACTGATCCGCTTCACTAATCCCCTCTACTGGTCTCCCTTCAATGGTTCTACTACTGGACCCTTTACTGAACTCCCTCAAATGGTCTTCCTTTTATTGGCTCCCTTACTGGTTCCCTCCTGACTGGTAATTCACTATTGGTCCCCCTTCACTGGCCCTCCGCCTCCCCTTCACCGCTCCCCATTACTGGTCCCAACTTTACTGCTCTCCCCTTTTTAGGTGAACCCTTTAAAGGTTTCCCACCTTCACTGGACCTCCTCCTTCACCGCTCCCACCCTCAATGGTCCCCCTCTTACTGGTCCCTCTTCAGTGGTTCCCCGCTTTATTGGTCAACTCTTTGCCGGTCCCCCTTTAATGGACCCCTCCCCCGTCCTTCACCGATCCCTCATTACTGGTCCCACCTTTACTGGTAACACGCCATTTGAGTCCGGAACCTTGGCGCACATCAGTGACACCTCTCCTAAATCCGGACGCCTGTTGAACAACGTCGGTGACATGCGTTCTCAACCCGAACGTGCTTTGCGCGACATCGGTGACACGTCATGTGAATCCGAAACCCCTGGCGCGACATCTGTGACACGTCGTCCGAATCCGGACAGGCCTTTCGCAGCATTGGTGACATCTATTCTGAACCCAGATACCTAATAAACGACGTCGGTGACATGTCTTCTCAAGCCGAACATGCTTTGCGCGACATCGTTGACATGTCGTGTGAATCCGGAACCCCTAGCGCGATATCGGTGACACGTCGTCTGAATCCGGACAGGCCTTTCGCGACATTGGTGACATTTATTCTGAACCCAGGTACCTGATGAACGACGTCGATGACACATGTTCGGAACTCGGACGCCCTTTGCGTGACATCGGCGACACGTTTTCTGACCCCTCTCAACACGACGTAGGTGATGCCTCGCCTGAACCCGGATGGCTACTACTCGACGTTTATGAAAGGCCAGATGGACAGACGGACGGACAGACGGACGGACCGGCGGACGGACAGACGGAAGGACAGACACAACCGCTTACTCTTTTATATATAGTAGCACAAGGCTCTGCATTCAGGCGAATACTTCGTCTTGGGGAAGCGATGATCGTAAGCTGCAATACTATTACTCACCATTCCCGAAACTAGTCACACCTGTGAAACTTTTGGGACCACCCACTCACTGTTTCGAAAGAGATCCTCAGTTTGAAGAACACGATAGTGACGTCGAGATTGAGCATCAACTAATATATACGGTATGAAACCGGGTAATCATCGTAATTTTAAAGGGCCTGGAAATAAGAAACGTCAAGTCAAGGAATTCCAGCATAGTGCGATAGCGGATGCCTACGCTACTGCTTTGGGGCCCGTGCAATCAGCGCTATGATTTGCTAGCATCTCCATTGCCACGCCCCTTGTACTGATCGGGTAAAATCTCGACAAGTACGGAAACTCGTCCATCCAGCGCATACGGATCGCAATCGGGTCTTTAACGAGCCATTTTTAAGTTACACTAATGCAACATATGAAAGGAATATTTAATCTACATCAGCGACAAATCATTATATCACAGATGGCATTCGACTTTGTTTGCAGATGCCAGATCAAGAGTGAAACTCTAATAGACAGCAGTAGTTGCTCATGAATACCCGAACAGACGCAAGAAGAACAAAGACGACGGAACAATTGCTGAGAAGGAAGAGGGAACAGGGTGTATGGAAGGCTGATACCGCCGACGGTGATAACGCCAACATTGTACAAAATATGACTGATCACTGACTCTTTCATCCCTACTACTACCTAAATTCAAATTCTCTAATTCCCAATGAACAACATGGTTTTCGAGCAGGTAGATCCACAGAAACCCTGATGTTGTCAGCATTGAATGATTGGACTCTAGCCATCGATCAAAAAGTCAACGTTGATGTCATTTACTTTGACTCCATGAAAGCCTTCGATAAGATTCCTTTGAACAAACTGATGGCCAAACTTGCGGATTAAGGGGTTCATCCCAGAATCATCAAGTGGATAAAACATTTTGTATTCGATAGGTCGTTTCAAGTACGAGTAAATGAATCATTCTCAGATTCTTTTCCAGTAACTAGTGGTGTTCCTCAAGGAGGCGTTTTGTCGCCGGTTCTCTTCACTATCTGTACTGCTGAAACTCCCTCCCTGATTAGTCGCTATGATGTTGCCTGCAAAATGTTTGCAGACGACATAAAAATTTATAAGAAGGTTTCCGGCGAGGAAGATCATGTTGCTCTTCAATCAACAATAAACACGATTGCAGATTGGTCAGCGAAATGTAACCTTCCTCTGTCAGGACAAAAATCCCAAGTGTTTCACCTTGGGCAGCAGATTAACAGAAAGAGTTATCACCTTAATGGGATGCAGCTCGGCAGCCCAACTACTATACGTGACTTAGGATTTGTATTTGACACAAATCTTTCATTCCGAGAACATTGTGAACTTATAGCGAAAAAAGCTGATCGTGCTGTCCACTCTATATTCAAGTCTCTACGCACTAAATCACCTACACATTTAGTGTTCGCCTATAAGACATATGTTAGGCTGATATTAGAGTGTGGCACGGCTGTATTCAGTCCTAAGTGCAAAAAAGAAATCAATAGGCTAGAATCTGTTAAAAATAGCTTTACAAGAAAGCTCTGGATAAGACTTCATGGTTTTGATTACACCACCATCCCTTCAGCATCCACTCGGAACAATATCTTTAGTCTGCGTACGCTTTCGTTTCGCAGGAGAAGAAACGACTTAATCATGATTTACAAGATGTTGAATGGTATGAATAACCTTTCGCTCCGGGAATTTTACTCTGTCTCTCCATCTAACACTAGGGGTGGACAGTGGAAGATAATTGTTCCTAGAGCAAAATGTAATACCAGAGCAGCATTTTTTACTAATCGTGCTGGCAGTGAATTTTTGAAGTTCTCCAAGAATATTACTTTACCTAGCACTGTAAGGCAATTCAGAACACAAGTTGAGCGGTATTTCCAAGAGGATTCTCAATTGTTTACTGCCTTCTAGACTTGTTGTTTTCTGTGCTTGTTTGTAGGACTAAAGCCTATGGCTTCATTTACTATGCCTTCTGTTGGTTTGTAACTATTTAGTTTCTGTTTTATTTAGTTTCTGTTATGCTTGTTTATTCGTCATACCCCTGTTCGTCATACATAGGTAACCTACACACTGCTAGTAAAAATCCTGTTTAGATCTAAATTCGCATGTAACCCACATATTAGCATCAGACGATGTATGTAACTTGGATAGAGGATTCCTTAAGGTAATAGCCACTCGTAGGTCATTTTTAGCTTAAGGGGTCCACTATGTACATACTGGTGGCGATGTCCGTTCCTCCACGTGGTGCCACTGGAAACTACTCGCTCTGCGAGTTAAGCCGAACACGGACACTCGATTGCAGGCGACAGGCCCTCGTGACAGGCCGGCCTACGAAGACCCATGTCACTTCACATGGTGTATGACAGCTCAAGTGTTTCGAGATAGTGCTACGGCGTCCGCGGGAGCCGACGCGCACTCGCAGAGCCCGGCGAGTGTGAGAAGTATGCGAGGGTCCCTGATGCGAGGACGGCATCGGGGGGCAACTGAGCTAGTCCGAAAGTCCCGTAACGTAAGCAGGACCCGCGTGGCAACGCTGAATGTGGGTACGTTGACGGGCCGTTCGTGCTAGTTGGTTGAAGCACTGGAGCGTAGAAGAGTTGATTTCTGTGCGGTGCAGGAGACGAGGTGGTCCTGCCGCAAGTCAAGGGACATAGGACGTGGCTTTAAGGCCGTTCTATGTGGAAGTCCCAGGACCACCAGTGGTGTCGGAATAATCGTCTCCGAACGATTTCGTGACTCGATTGTAAGCGTCGAGCGCTTTGACGATCGATTGATGAAGATCGTTGTCGCCGCTAAGGAGCGACTCTATCACTTCTTCTCAGCGTATGCTCCGCAGACTGGCTGCTCGGATCAAGCCAAGGAAGAGTTTTGGAGCCTGCTTGATGAGAAGACAGCAGTGGTACCGTCGAAAGATGTCATCATAGTCGCTGGTGACCTTAATGGGCACGTAGGTGCTGCGAAAGACGGGTACAGCTGTCATGGTGGGTTCGGATACGGATCACGTAACGCCGATGGTGAGCGCATTCTTGATTACGCGGAATCGCATAACCTCCCCATAGTGAACACCGTCTTCCGAAAACGCGACTCCCACCTCATCTCATATTATAGTGCGAGCTCCAAGTCTCAGATAGACTTTGTGCTTGTGAAGGATCGTGACCGGAGTCTTGTCACAGACGCGAAGATCGTGCCGTATGAGACGGTCGCCCCACAGCTGTGATTTCTCGCGTGCGGTTACCGACAGTGGCAACTGTCGACGAAACTTGGAAGAAGGCGACCGACGCGATTCGTCAAGCTGCACAGTCGGAACTCGGCATTACGATGCCTGGGCGACGGAAGGTCGGCAAGCAGGCCTAGCTGTGGACAGATGACGTGAAAGCAAAAGTGCGAGAGAAGAAGTCGCTCTATCACGTGTTTCTCGGCGAAAAGACAGCCGATAACTGGCGGAAGTACCAGGAAGCGAAGAAAGCTGCAAAGAATGCCGTGGCTGTTGCAAAAGCCATTCATTATGGAGATGTCAACGAGAAGCTCGAGTCTCGCGATGGTGAGCGGTATCTGTACCGACATGCAAAGAATCGCCATCGCCAGACCGAGGACATCGAGAAGTTCTTCGGCATCAATGATGAGAACGGCCATCTTCTTACGGACCGCAAGAAGGCATTGAAGCGATGGCGCGATTATTTTGAGGAAATCTCTACGGTAGAATTCCCTCATCGAGCCATCCCTTCAACGGCTCCAACCCACGAACCCGTCCAGAAGATCACCGTGGAGGAGATTGAAGCGGCTTTGAAGAAGCTGAGGCCAGGCAAAGCGACTGGGCCCGATGACGTGGCAGCTGATTTGTGGAAGTCCAAGTACTGGTACCCTGCTGAGTGGTTGGCGAAGTTCTTTAATCAGGTTGTGGCGGAGAAGAAAGTGCCTGAGTGTTGGCGCCAAAGTACGACGATCCCGATTTGGAAGAAGAAGGGCAGTCCTGCAGACTGCTCCAATTACCGTCCGATTCGCTTGCTTTCGCACAGCATGAAGATCTTTGAGCGAATTGTCGATGGACGAATTCGGGACATCGTCCAGCTGTCCAGCAATCAGTGCGGCTTCGTGGCTGGCTGTGGCACTGTTGATGCCATACATGCCGTCCGCCTCCTGATAGAGAAGCATCGCGAGAAACAGAAGCCAGTGCATATCGCCTTTCTCGACTTGGAGAAGGCCTTTGACCGCGTACCGCGTGAAGTGATATGGTACGCCCTGCGTCAACATGGAGTTCCTGAAGAGCTCATAGAGTGGGTGCGAATTCTCTACTCTTGTCCAAAGAGTCGAGTTCAAGCTGCAGCTGGGACCTCGATGGAGTTTCCCATCTCTGTCGGAGTACACCAGGGTTCTGCGCTTTCCCCACTCCTCTTTGTTGTCGTCATGGATGCCATCACACGAGATCTTCAGAAGCCCGTCCCTTGGACGTTGCTTTATGCCGATGACGTGATGCTCGCTAGCGAAGATAAAGGAGAGCTCGAGCGAGAGTTGCAAGCTTGGTGTGATCGCTTGGAGCGGTTTGGACTCAGATTGAACGTGAAGAAGACCGAGTATTTAACGACGGACGTTACCGAGTCCAGCTCCATCAAGGTTAACGGCATCGAGCTTCCACGCACTGCGGTCTTTAAGTATCTGGGATCAGCAGTCGCGTCTGACGGCAAACTGATGGTCGAAGTGAATTCACGCGTGAGTGCAGCTTGGTCCAAGTGGCGCTCGTTGACTGGCGTGCTCTGTGACAAGAAGATACCAGAGCGCTTTAAGTCGAAGATCTACAGAGCAGCCATCCGGCCAGTAGCGATGTACGGCGCTGAGTGTTGGCCTGCGACCAGGGAAGTTGAAACGCGCCTCAGCGTCATGGAGACGAAGATGCTGCGCTGGACGGCAGGAGTCACGCGCATGGACCGCATCCGAAACGATGCTATTCGGCAGAAGTTCAGTGTCGCGCCGATAGCGGACAAGATGCGCGAAGCTCGCTTACGATGGTACGGCCACGTTCTGCGTGGAGAAGAAGACAGCGTCCGCAAGATAGGCCTTAACTTCGAGGTAATAGGAAAGCGGCCTAGAGGGCGCACGAAGCAGCGCTGGGTTGATATGTTACATACGGACTTGAAAGCGGCTGGTGTCCACCCTGATCTAGCGCTGGATCGGGAAAGGTGGCGTCATGATACCAGAATAGCGGACCCCGCTACGAAGCGGGACAGACGCTGAAGAAGAAGAAGAAGAAGAAGAAGAAGAAGAAGAAGAAGAAGAAGAAGAAGAAGAAGAAGAAGAAGAAGGGTCCACTATGTACATACTATTCGGAGTAGTCGACCCACTCAAACGTTCCCCCATATTGGCCTAATCATTACATACTTGTAGTGGTTCCATGAACCTTTTGCAATATTCATGTTTTATGGGCTTGAGACTCACACACAAATTGCAAAAAAGGCTTGACAAATAACAAGTGTACGTATGAGGCGAGGCCAAATAATACGAGAACAATATTGACACTTGCAATGACGTGGATAACGAAAAAGAACAACTAGGATGTCTGGTAAAGCAAGAGTATGCAGTGAGCAACAGCAGCAGCAAAATAGACAAGGAGAGTGGAGGAACAAGACAAATTATGGAACAATGTGAGGCTTAATAATGGAAACGTTCGTAAGCGAGATAGAACGAAGTTGCTAGGCATAATAGCTCCGACAACGGCCTGTGAGTAGCGCCGTTTAATCAGTCCTAGAGTTTTCCTAAATTTTCACTAAAGGTCAGTGGTGCAGTCAGCGATGTCACCTCGCCGCGGATTCACCATATCGGCCTACGTAGAAGGTGATAGAGAGAGATACAGAGACACAGATACGATAAATACCAATATACCGACACCTGTTGGTAAGCGGTTGACGAATCAGGCCCCTGATGTAATTTTACATTGATGTGCCTTCTTACCAAGGCGGATGACCACTTAATACAACGTAAGGAGCTAAGCGGCCCTGGGGGGGGGGACGGTTACAATAAAACTCAGCCATCTACCACTATATAATTGAGTTAGCTCTCTGCCCTACAAATGATGGGGCGTATCTCACTCAGGTTGGAAACCTGGCTGAGATACGCCCCGTGCAACAACGAGCAATCTCATGAAACCCCTAGCGACGCCTCTGCGTACCTCGCGCGGGCAACGTTTGCCGTTTAACATGGGATATTGCTGCATCAGAGGAAGCGCATCCTCCTGCTTGACACAACGGCGTCTGCGCGCGTTTCTGAGTGCCTGAATCCAGAAGACGGCTTCCCTTCAACAACCTTCTGGAGTCAGAAGAGGAGACACCGTCGTCCTACGACGAGGGATCGCATTCAGAATTGAGCATGAGATGCTTCTGCAGTAGAGGAAGCGCAGCCTTCTCCTGCTTGACACAACGGCGTCTGCGCGCGTTTCTGAGTCCCTGAATCCAGAAGTCGGGTACCCATCGTCGCACCACAACCTTTTGGAGTCATAAGAGGAGACACCGTCGTCCTACCACGAGAAATCGCATTCAGAATTGAGCATGAGATGCTGCTGCAGCAGAGGAAGCGCAGCCTCCTCCAGCTTGACACAACGGCGTCTGCGCGCGTTTCTGAGTCCCTGAATCCAGAAGTCGGGTTCCCATCGTCGCACCACAACCGTCTGGAGTCAGAAGATCGAAAAGAAAGGAAGCAGAAGTCACATCGCCGTCGTACGACGACCGGCCGCATGCAGAACTCATCATTATCCCATGTTGAACGGCAAAGTTTACCCGCGACAGGTACGCCTCTGCGTATATCTCCCCAGTTCAGTATTTTCATGGTCAACTGTACGTGGCGTGCTCGCGAGTTCGAAAGAAGTCCCATCTGAAAATTTGGTTAACACCAGGACTCAAGTCGAAACCAAACGTTGTGTTCACCGAGATGCTTTAGTAAATGTTGTCTTTTTGTTGTTCTGTTAAAAAATTGTTTTGAATCATCACACGTACTTTCTGTGTGAGAGTATTTTCTGAGAAAAAGCGCAAACCTATAACCCCGAGAAGCGGGCAAGTGCGAGACACGCCGTTAGGCGTGTCGTAGCACTTGTATAATATATCTGTTTTTACTACACAAGATTAAAAATTTTACACAGCACTGGTGTGTTCTACCCCAGTGATGGACTGAAGGGCCCATTTCTGATGTAAATTGGCATTCACACAGGTTCCTACCAATGCGGATGCGTACAAGATGACCCTCACCCTCAAGCCGCTTTGTATATCACCCGATACCCGTACTGCGCCTGTTCCAGCCAGTTGCTCAGCCGTGGTATGAAGGCTCTCCACGAATTCATCTGGGAAAGGGGCAGTATCCCGTGGTTGCACACACGCAACTGCCACCTTATGGCTGCCCTCCATTTATGGCTGCCCCTCATAGATCCGCAAAATTCATACTTAATTAACGTAAATGCTCGTCTATACTTGGCGAACGTCACATCGAGTTACCGTGCACGCGATTTGATCGATTCACGCAGCGTCTATGGATCCACACGTAATTACTACATAATTACGATTTGCGGTGGTTTTAGCAATATGTTTACGATTTACGATATTTTGGGTCGTAAATCGTAAATTTCCGTAAATCTGGTATTTGATCCAGAGACATCTGACGTCCAAACGAAGTGAGCAGTTCATGAAGATGTGACCATTTTTGGAGTAACCTTTCACACTGCACTGCCACTTCCGGCTCAGTTTTATTTTTTGATGTTCTGATGCGGCGCCGTAGCATTTGACTTATCTCTTTGTTTAAGTGTCTTTTTCATTTTTCGTACATACATTATAAGAGTTGCCGTTTGGTATCGAACGTGTTTTGGAGGAGAAGCGAGAACAATATACAGGGTGCGTCAAAAGTTCTTGGACTCTTCTGTTTCAGGCTCATTATATGGGATGATGCGCTTCGCTCAACCAAACTTTTATGTGGTATTGTTGCCCTACTCTTACCCTCTCATAGACCACTTTTTCGTGCCTGAATGTTGTTTTGTTCAAGATGGCTGATGCAAACGGTTTGCGCACTGCAATGGAGAAACTGCATGTCGAAGAAAAAAGCTAACTGTAAAACTAACTAGAGTTAGTTTTCCTCAGTACTAGGCTCTGAATGACTGAATGAAGCTTGTCCTGAAGAAAGGCATGCTTCGTCGGGAATCTGTGCCTTAAAAAAGCGACTCGACTTATCATCAAGATTCTGCGCCCGCTCATAAGGCTAAAGTGGTACAGAAGTTTTGCGTTGCACAATTTTCCGGATTTCATCTCAGCCGAAGAGTGGCCTCCGCTCAGCCCGGACCTCAATCCGAAGGATTACACAATCCTTAAAGAGTATGGCCTATGCAACATCCCACACGAACTGCTTCACTTCAAAGAGTCCTGAAGAAAGCATGGGGAGAGATTGATGAAGACACTCTGCGTGCCGCCGTGGATGCGTTCCCCGAGCGATTGAAGGCGTGTATTCGTGCTACAGGAGGCCATTTCGAAATTTAGTCGCCTCTTTATATGTGCCTGGTCAATAGTAATAAACTTGAATATGAATATCAAATAAAATATGAATATCATCTGATTTGCTTTAAAACAGCCGTTTGGGCGGTCAATTACATGTGTCCAAGAACTTTTGACGCACCTTATATAATATTAGTTGGGAAATAATTTTTGTTTACGAGATTAAGCTGCTCACTTTCTGATGGATTCCTAACAGGGCACCTTGCACATACATATATCATTATCAAATCGTACATATATCATACATATATCAGGTCGAGTATTATAACTATACATATATAATTATCAAGTCAACTTGAGTACAATTTTAAAATGCAACACAAAAGAAGTCAAGTTGAACATTTTCTAAATCAAAACTAGCGTCCTCCAGAATCAACTGGACACTCTCCAAATTAGTATAACCTTTTGTCTAAGAAAAAACTCGGTATGCATTTTTTGAGATTTTCAAGTTCTCCTGCCCCAATTCACTACTTGCATCTATTGGGGCAGAAGAGCTTTATCAGAGGAAAAAAAGGGAAAAGGTGAAAAGTTGTGGTGCAATGCCTATTCCAAGGCACAAAAGTCAATTAATTTTGTAGTGTGTTAAAGGAAGAGATCGCTTTCTGTGATCGTCCACCACGTCGCACTTTTTATTCAATGGTACTATAATTAAACCAGCGAACTGAAGATATGCGTATTTTCACAATTGCTTTTGTTCTGTCGACTCTACACATTGACTCTACACGCAAACAAAATTTTTACTATCAATCAAATAAAAATCGTGACGACCAGGGCGAGTGCATGGCGTAATCTCTGGTATATGTCGCGTAAGTGAGCAGCATTGGTAGATGGGAACGCTTAAACCAATCAGACGCAATGAATGGGCATGCCATTCAGTGTGATATGTACAGTTGGTACCCTGATGGGCTGACATGTGTGCGGTCTGTGCTCTGCTTGGTTATCATTGCCTGGCGCGCTTCCACCTACCAATGCTGCTCACCTACGCGACATGTACCCAATCTTTTTTACCACCAAATATTGCAACCATTCTTGACTTTAAAAACTTCATTATCCTTCCTAAAAAGATTATGAAACTTCAACTTGTTTTCGCTTATTGGGACAGGTGAATTAAAAGGTGTCAAGAAAAGTCATACTAGATTTTCCTTGTAGTCATTTTTACTAACTTCATTTCAGAGCTTCTGTTTTAAAAAGTAGCTCCTTTCGTTTAGAAGACGCTCAGCATGTTTTCAAAAACCGTTAGGCTTTCTTAGAACAGTACCTACATAATGTGACGTGAGAATCGCACATATCAGTTTTTTATAAATTAAGGGCCTGCTAAGAGGCATCTTCACAATGTAAGCTTTTTGTTGGAAGTTTTTAAAACAACAATTTGTTTTAACTTTTCTAAAACATGTGAAGTTTAATTTGACAAATAGCTGCTGTATATATGGTAAGAAAAATGTAAAATAAAAAAGTTTGGCTATAAAGCTATTAAACTTGAACTAAAAAATAACATGATAAATAAATATTATATATTTATTACATGAACTAATCATGTGAACGCATGAGTTGATAAAAATGCATCAGGTAACATAGAACTAAAAATAAACAGTTCTATGTTACCTGATGCAAAAATAAACAGGTGAGATATGAATATAGAGTTGTGAGAATGAGAATTAGAAATAAGAATTAAGTCACCCTAAGCCATCGGTCTAACATGCCTTTAAAGGATGAAAGGTTGCCAGGAATGGTAGCTCTTTTGGACAACTTCAAGTAATCAGAAGTATATTGGATCGCTTTTGCTTATTATTGGCAAAAGAAACCTGGAAAGGACTGTAGAAATGTAGCTGTTCTAAACTGCACTTTAGGATACTCTTACGATTTACGATTTACGAAATTTCGGATTTCGCGCACCACTGATCCACACCGACTACACGGCGACACATGGCATCGCTAACGATGCGCGATCATTGGAGAAGCAAAACTGCAGTATAAACGCACCTCCTGCTCTTGGTTGTGGTCACGAGTCTTCACGTGAGGATGACGATCATACACTTATCTGCTGTTACTAATCTTGTTCTCTACGTACTTCACCTATATTGGGCTAATATTTTGGATTGTTTTGGGCATTATAACGCAGCATATAAGAACGACGACAACAAAAAACGTGAGAATGCCGCCAGCAAGACTCGTGTGTGTGTGAGCGGCGCGCTTCACGAGTTTTGCCGCCCATCGCCTGCCGCTTGCCACAGAAGTGTGCTGAGGCCTTTAACACATTGACGACAATCGCGCTTTGCGACAGAAAGCCGCCTGGAACACGTGCGCGTTTCTACGCGCCAGCGCTATGAGCCACCGTTGGCTCATAATGTCCCTCGTGGACCGCTTTTTAGTCTTGCGTGCTTTCTCCTGTCAAACATCGGCCAGAGGCAGGGTCAAGCTTGAGGTTCGGGAATCGAAGGGGTGGGGGTCGTACTGTACCCTCGAATGGAGGGGGGGGGGGGTCGTACTCTCTCGGTTTTGGCAGAGGACTTCCTCCAAATTCAGGTTTTTAGATGATGTTTGCATCTATTAATAAGTTGTTTTTTCCAGGTGTGACTACGACAATGCGGAGATTTACACTTGCGTTTCCTGGAGAAAAAAAATACGATTGAATATCAAAAAAAAGTTTTTAATGCCGATTACTGTGCAGTGAAAAATAAAGATTTCCTGTCTGCAGATTTATAGTCAAAGAGAGATTTTCATTTTTTCAGATTTTCCCAGGACGTCATGGACACGGTAGTTTTCTGCCTGATGAGCGACATATACTTCCAGAATTGCACTCTATAGAATTTCAAGTGTTAATTACTGATGACGACCTAAGTGCTTTCCCTACAAGATCTTTGAAGCGCTCTTCCAGTCGATGACGGAATGGCAGCCGAAGGACGGACTTGCTTGAAAAGTAATTTCTCTCCTGCAGGAAACAGCATCAGAAAATGAAATTGCACCCTATAAAATTTTAAGCCCGTATGACACACAGTGATAAAATTATGTTTCTCTGAAACGATATTCTATATGATCAGACGTCTCGATTTACCGAAAAGATATCGACACACTAATCACATGGAACATGTTACTTTTAGAAACTGCCTTTTAAAGCATAGAAAACACATCTACTAAAACTTTATGAATTTTCCAGGAGCCCCAAAAAATCTCCGTGTTACGGCAGTTTACATGCGGCTACTGCGTTCTCTGACGTGATCAATCGCAATTGAAATATGGATGGACTCCTCGCTGGAAAATTTTTTCTGCCTTCTGAAGGACAGGACGACAGAGAGTGGAATTGTATCATATAAAATTTTAAGTCGTGCTTAACATACAATAAAAACTATGCTTCTCCGCTGCGATGAAGATATGACGAGGATCGCATACAAAATTCTCATTTTTCATGAAAATATTATTTTTTAGCCGAAGCAGATCACCCATACGGATAAAATTTAGCTACAAGAACCTAGAAGTTTTGATCAATTCACTGTGAAAAAATTGTGATTTTCTGGATAGAGCAGGTTGAATCGACCTCTGATCGACTTTGCACCAACGTCATCGGAGCATAAATTGAACGTTCACAAAAAGGTTCATAACTCGGTAAGTTTTTCGAATTTTGAAAATTCTTTTAGCTTTTCATAAAGTAGATAAAACGCCCTTTCTTATGGTGTAAAAATCGTTTTCCAGAAAAGAAGTCGTCACGCGTGGCGGTTGGTTTGATTTTTGTGCGAAAAAAATTGAAGTGGCTTCACAAAAATATTCATAACTTGACCAATTCTTCGAAGTTTCAAAATTTCGTTACTTCTTCAGAAACTAGAAGAAGAGCCCTTTCTCGCTATGTAGGAATCAGTTCCCAAAAATTCGGTCTTCATGCGCGGCAGGGGAGGCTCCATTTCGGCTCCATGTCGCGAAAATACGTACCGGAAATCGACCCCCCCCCCCCCGCCCCGCATGAAGATCCCTTTCTTGGAAAACGGTTCTTACATGGTTAGAAAGCACATTTGCTCTATTTTTTGATGAGCAAGAGGAATTTTTGAACTTCGAAAAATTAGTCGGGTTATGATTAATTTTCGGAAGCCGTGAACTGAATCTCGGATCGACCCTTCACCGTCGACATCGGAGTGATCTCACAAAAATATTCATAACTCGACTAATTTTTCGAAATTCAAAAATCCCGTTAGCATTTTGGAAAGTAGATGAACAGCGCTTCTTTACAAACATGTTTAGCAAAAAAGCGATCTTCATGCGGGGCGGGGGGGTTCGATTTCTGGTCGATTTTTGCCGAAATATTTTATGAATATTTTTGTGAGATCGCTCCGATGACGACGGCGAAGAGTCGATCCGCGATTCAGTTCACGACTTGCAAAAATTGATCATATCTCGGCCATTTTTCCGAAAATCAAAAATCCCTCTTGCTCATCAAAAAACAGAGCAAATATGCTTTCTAACCATATAAGAACCGTTTTCCAAGAAAGGGGTCTTCATGCGGGGCGGGGGGTTCGATTTTCGGTACGTATTTTCGCGACATGGAACCGAAATTGAACCCCCCTGCCGCGCATAAAGAAACCTTTTTTGAAGATCGATTTTTACATGGTAGGAAAGCGCACTTTACCTAGTTTTAGAAAAAGTAGAAGAATTTTGAAACTTCTAAAAACTTACCGAGTTATGAGCATTTTTGTGAGATCACTCCGATGACGTCGGTGAAGGGTCGATCCGAGACTCAGTTCACGACTTCCGAAAATTGATCATATCTCGGCTATTTTTCCGAAAATCAAAAATCCCTCTTGCTCATCAAAAAACAAAGCAAATATGCTTTCTAACCATATAAGAACCGTTTTCCAAGAAAGGGGTCTTCATGCGGGGCGGGGGGTTCGATTTTCGGTACGTATTTTCGCGACATGGAACCGAAATTGAACCCCCCTGCCGCGCATGAAAACCGAATTTTTGGACATTAATTCTTACATAGCAAGAAAGGGCTCTTCCTCTAGTTTCTGAAAAGCTAGCGGAATTTTGAAACTTCGAAGAATTGGTCAAGTTATGAATATTTTTGTGAAGCCACTTCAATTTTTTTCGCTCAAAAATCGAACCAGCAGCCACGCGTGACGACTCCTTTTTTGGAAAAGATTTTTACACTGTGAGAAAGAGCGTTTTATCTTCTTCTTGCTGAATAAATTTTCAAAATACGAAAAAGTTACCGAGTTAGAACCTTTTTGTGAACGTTTAGTTTCATGCTCCGATGACGTTGGTGCAAAGTCGACCTGAGGTCGATTCATCCTGTTCGATCCGGAAAATCATGATTTTTTTCACTGTGCATTGATCATGACTTGGAAGTTTTTGTGGCAAAATTTTATTCGTATGGGTGGTCTGCTTCGGCTAAAAAATATTTTTTCATGAAAAACGAGAATTTTGCTTACGATCCACCCTAATCATATCGTCATCGCAGTTCCGTCATCGCTGCGGAGAATCTTGTTTTTTTTTTTGCTGCATCCGAGAGAAGTCCATCGTCCATCCTTCCTTTTTCCGCTCCATAATCGATTCGAGGAACGCTTCAAAAAATTTATAAGGAAAGCACTTAAGTCGTCGTCAGAAAGTAATACTCAAATTTTTATATAACACAATTTCGGAGCATAATTTCAGATGCAAACGTCGCTGCTTCAGGTAGAAGAATGTTCCGTGTCCATGGTGTCCTGAAAAAAAAAAACTCCATAAATTGAACAGTGATGATTGGAAACTGCTACCAGAAGATCTTTATTTTGAAGTGTCGAAAATAGCGTTCAAAATTTTAAAGAATTTTATTGTGTTTTGAAAACATTATTGATCAGGGAACTCGTTTCATTGTCCTCTTCAGTGCCGAAGCCGCACCTGAAAAGAAGAATCTATTAAAGAGTTCAAACTGCACAAGAAACTTTAAAAAAAATCAAGAAATACAAGAAATAGAACAGTGGAAGAGAGAGGGAGGGGGTCGTACAAATTCCGCTTCAGAGGGGGGGTCGTAAATTTCCAGCAAAAATCGAACCCCAGGCTTGACCCTGGCCAGAGTGGCTATTTAGGATGCTGATCACGAATCTGATGTGGTGGCGATGTCCGTTCCTCCACGTGGTGCCACTGGAAACTGCTCGCTTTGTGAGCTAAGCTAAGCACGGACACTCGAATGCAGGCGACAGGCCCTTGTGACAGGCCGGCCTACGAAGACCCATGTCACATCACATGGTGTATGAATAGTCATGTTTTTCGAGATTGTGCTACGGCGTCCGCGGGAGCCGACGCGCACTCGCAGAGCCCGGCGAGTGTGGAAAGTATGCGAGGGTCCCTGATGCGAGGACGGCATCGGGGGGCAACTGAGCTAGTCCGAAAGTCCCGTAACGTAGGCAGGACCCGCGTGGCAACGCTGAATGTGGGTACGTTGACGGGCCGCTCGTGCGAGTTGGTTGAAGCACTGGAGCGTAGAAGAGTTGATTTCTGTGCGGTGCAGGAGACGAGGTGGTCCTGCCGCAAGTCAAGGGACATAGGACGTGGCTTTAAGGCCGTTCTATGTGGAAGTCCCAGGACCACCAGTGGTGTCGGAATAATCGTCTCCGAACGATTTCGTGACTCGATTGTAAGCGTCGAACGCTATGACGATCGGTTGATGAAGATCGTTGTCGCCGCGAAGGAGCGACTCTATCACTTCTTCTCTGCGTATGCTCCGCAGAGTGGCTGCTCCGATCAAGCCAAGGAAGAGTTTTGGAGCCTGCTTGATGAGAAGACAGCAGAGGTACCGCCGAAAGATGTCATCATAGTCGCTGGTGACCTCAATGGGCACGTAGGTGCTGCGAAGGACGGGTACAGCTGTCATGGTGGTTTCGGATACGGGTCTCGTAACGCCGATGGTGAGCGCATTCTTGAGTATGCGGAATCGCATAATCTCACCATTGTGAACACCGTTTTCCGAAAACGCGACTCCCACCTCATCTCATACTATAGTGGGAGCTCCAAGTCTCAGATTGACTTTGTCCTTGTGAAGGATCGCGACCGAAGCATTGTCACAGACGCGAAGATCGTGCCGTATGAGACGGTCGCCCCACAGCATCGACCGCTGGTGTGCACCTTTAAGATCACCCCTCCGAGGGTGCAGCAGGTTGAGCGATGCGGTGCTGCAAGAATCAAGTGGTGGCGAATGAAAGAGAAGGAAGCAGCTGTGATTTCCCGCGTACGGTTACCGACAGTCACGACTGTCGACGAAACTTGGAAGAGAGCAACCGACGCGATACGCCAAGCTGCAAGGTTGGAACTCGGCATAACGAAGCCTGGGCGACGCAAGGTCGATAAGCAGACATGGCTGTGGACGGACGATGTGAAGGCAAAGGTTAGAGAGAAGAAGTCGCTCTATCACGTGTTTCTCAGCGATAAAACAGCCGACAACTGGCAGAAGTATCAGAAGGCGAAGAAGGCTGCAAAGAAAGCCGTGGCTGTTGCGAAAGCCACTCATTATAGTGATGTCAACGAAAAGCTCGAGTCACGCGATGGTGAGCGGTATTTGTACCGACTTGCTAAAACCCGCCATCGCCAAACCGAGGATATTGAAAAGTTTTTTGGCATCAATGATGAGAGCGGCCATCTTCTGACAGACCGCAAAAAGGCGCTGAAGCGATGGCGTGATTACTTTGAGGAAATTTCCACTATGGAGTTTCCTCACCCGGCCATCCCTTCTGTGGGTTCTGTTCACGGTCCCGTTCACAAGATCACCGTGGAGGAAACAGAAGCGGCTCTAAAGAAGATGAAGCCATGCAAGGCGACAGGACCGGATGATCTGGCAGCCGATGTTTGGAAGTCGAAGCTCTGGTATCCTGCTGAGTGGTTGGCTGAGTTCTTCAGCCAGGTAGTAAAGGAGAAGAAAGTACCGGAGTGTTGGCACAACAGTACGACGATTCCGATTTGGAAGAAGAAGGGCAGTCTTGCAGACTGCTCCAATTACCGTCCGATTCGCTTGCTTTCGCACAGCATGAAGATCTTCGAGCGAATCCTCGATAGACGAATCCGTGAAATCGTCAAGTTCTCCGACAACCAGTGCGGCTTTGTGTCTGGTTGTGGGACCATTGATGCTATACACGCCGCCCGCCTCCTGGTGGAGAAGCATCGTGAGAAACAGAAGCCGGTGCATATAGCCTTTCTCGACTTGGAGAAGGCCTTCGATCGCGTACCGCGTGAGGTTATATGGTACGCCTTGCGACAACACAACGTACCTGAGGAACTCATAGAGTGGGTGCGGATGCTCTACTCTTGTCCAAAGAGTCGAGTTCAAGCTGCAGCTGGAACCTCGATGGAGTTTCCCATCTCTGTCGGGGTGCACCAAGGTTCTGCGCTTTCTCCACTCCTCTTTGTTGTCGTCATGGATGCTATTACGCGAGATCTTCAGCAGCCTGTTCCATGGACGCTGCTCTATGCTGATGACGTAATGCTCGCTTGCGAAGAGAAAGATGATCTCGAGCGGCAGGTGCAAGCTTGGTGCGACCGCCTGGCGATGTTCGGACTCAAATTGAACGTCAAGAAGACCGAGTACCTAACGACTGACGTGAACGAGTCCGGCTCCATTAAGATTAACGGTACTGAACTTCCACGCACTGCGGTCTTTAAATACCTGGGATCAGCAATAGCGTCTGACGGCGGTCTGATGGTTGAAGTGAACTCACGAGTGAGTGCAGCTTGGTCCAAGTGGCGTTCGCTGACTGGTGTGCTCTGCGATAGGAAGATACCAGAGCACCTGAAGTCAAAGATCTACAGAACAGTCGTGCGGCCGGTAGCAATATACGGCGCTGAGTGTTGGCCTGCGACTAAGGAAGTTGAAACGCGCCTCAGCGTCATGGAGACGAAGATGCTGCGCTGGACGGCTGGAGTCACGCGCATGGACCGCATAAGAAATGATGCTATTCGGCAAAAGTTCGGTGTCGCGCCGATAGCCGACAAGATGCGCGAAGCTCGCTTGCGATGGTACGGCCACGTTCTGCGTGGTAAAGAAGACAGCGTCCGCAAGATTGGCCTTGAGTTGGAAGTAGCTGGAAAGCGGCCTAGAGGACGCCCGAAGCAGCGTTGGTCCGATACGTTACACAAGGACATGAAAGTAGCTGGTGTCCACCCTGATCAAGCGCAGGATCGGGAAAGGTGGCGTCGTAACACCAGAAGAGCGGACCCCGCGACGATGCGGGACAAACGCTGAAGAATAAGAAGAAGATCACGAATCTGATGTCCGTTTATGACATTTCGGCCGTTTACGATAGGTTACGATAGTCACCCGTACGGTAGGTACGGGTGACTAAGCCTGCCGAAGTCATGATCACCATTTTCACTTAGACGTCACCAGAGGGGAGGGGTATTTATTTCACTCAAACGTCATCCGAGGGGGGGGGGGGTATTTAGGGTGCTAATCACGAATCTGACATTCGTTTTTGGTGGTACCGTGGAGTGTGGTAGGTTATGGTAGCTACGGGTAATCGACGACAGCCTTAGCACCCGTACCTACCGTAGCCTACCCAAGTCCACCGTAATACCAAAAACGGGTGTCGGATTCGTGATCAGCTCCGCAAATTCCAGCATAGGCGAAGTTTGGGCGAAATTGGGTACCATGGCCGCGACAGCCCTACTCACCCGTACCTATCCTCCCGTAATCGGCCCAAGTTTTAAAAAAGGATGTCGGATTCGTGATCAGCATCCCAAATAACCTCCTTGGACAAAGTTTGGGTGAAAAATATCGACTTGAATTGATTTGATTGTAGAATTGATCTCCTTCCTAGTAAAATTTTTAATTCGATATATCAAATGAAAGCAAAGACAATTCTCTTGCTTATTCCTGTTAGACATTCACCTATTACAAGTAATTAGGAAACAGAAAGAACATCTATAAAAAACCGACGGCAGCAGTACAAAGATATCGCGAAAAGTTATGAGCCAGCGGTGGTTCATATTGTCATCAATGTGTTAAAGCTTGTTTTAAGGAGCAGGAAAGTGGTCATTTCTAGTGCCAAGAGGAGAGATTCGCTATGCCTTCTTCCAAGAAATCGCGATTTTATTCGAATGATAGCAAAATTTCTCTTTGCATGGGGTTTACTCGTGTAAACGATATAGCAAAAACAATTCTAAGAAACACACTTATCCTAACTTTGATGCTTCATCATCATCTTCTTCTTCGTCTTCTTATTCTTTTTCTTCTTTTTCTTATTCAGCCTTTGTCCCGCTTAGTTTCGGGGTCCGCTTTCCTGGTATGTTGGCGCCACTTTTCCCGATCAAACGCCTGATCAGGGTGCAACCTAGCCACCTTCAAGTCCTAATGCAGCGTATCAAGCCACCGTTGTTTTGGTCGCCCTCGTGGCCGCCTACCGGGTACATCAAGGTTAAGACCATTCTTTCGAACAGTGCCATTATTTGCGCGAAGGACGTGGCCGTACCATCGCAGACGAGCTTCGCGCATAGTCTCTAATGTCGGGGGTCACCGAACCTCTGTCGTATGGAGTCGTTGCGTACACGATCCAAACGCGTAACTCCGGCCGTCCACCGCAGCATCTTCGTTTGCATTACGCTGAGATGGCTTTCAATTTCTTTGATAACGGGCCAGCACTCAACTCGGTAAATAGCTACAGGTCGGACGACTGCTCTGTTGATCTTCGACTTTAGACGCTCTGGTATCTTCTTCTCGCAGAGTATTCCCTTAAGTGAGCGCCATTTGGACCACGCTGCATTCACGCGTGAGTTGGCTTCAACGTTGACAACGCCATCAGACGCCATTGCTGATCCCAAGTACTTGAATACCGAAGTACGTGGCAGCTCAATGCCATTTACCTTATTGTAGCTGGAGCCATACTCGGTCTTCTTAACATTAATTTTGAGTCCAAATCTCTCCAAGCGATCGCATCAAGCTTGTACCTGCCGCTGGAGTTCAATCTTATCTTCGCTAGCGAGCATTACATCATCAGCATAACGCAGCGTCCAAAGGACTGACTGATGAAGATCACGCGATATGGCATCCATAACGACGACGAAGAGGGGAGGGGAGAGCGCAGACCTTTGATGTACTCCGACAGAGATGAGAAATTCCATCTACATACCTGCTGCAGCTTGCATCGACCCTTTGGACAAGAGTACAGTATTCGTACCCACTCTACGAGTTCTTCGGGGAATCCATGTTCTCGTAAGGCATACTCCAAATCCAGGAAGGCCGCACTGATTGGTAGAGAGCTGGACGATATCACGAATGCGCCCGTCGACAATCCGCTCAAAGATCTTCATGCTGTGCGAAAGCAATCGGATTGGACGGTAGTTTGTGCAGTCTGCCGGACTGCCTTTCTTTTTCCAAATAGGGATCGTCGTGTTTCTCTGCTGAATATCGGGCACTTTCTTCTCCGCAATAATCTGGTTGAAGAACGTCGCCAGCCACTTCGTTGGGTACCAGGATTTCAACTTCCATAAGGCGGCCGCCAAATCATCGGGGCCCGTTGCCTTGACCGGCTTCATCTTCTTGAGAGCCGCTTCTACCTTCTCTACGGTGATATTCTAAACGGGCCGTGTGCAGGAGAAGAAGATGGAATGCTTGGATGAGCGAACTCTATTGTCGAGACTTCCTCGAAGTTGGTGCGCCATCGGTTCAAAACCATCTTGCGGACCATGAGTAGATGACCGTTCTCATCGTTGGTGCCAAAGAGCTTTTCAACATCCTCAGTCTGGCGACGACGTACCTTCGCGAGTCGATAAAGAAATCGCTCACCATTGCGCAACTCAAGCCTCCCGTTGACATCATCGTAATGAGTGGCTCTTGCAACGGCTACCGCCTTCTTAGCGGCTTTCTTGGCTTCCTGATACAGACGCCATTTATCGGCTGTCTTATCGTCGAGAAATGCGTGGCAAATCTCTTCTTCTCTCGGACTTTTACCTTAACTTCGCTAGTCCACAGCCATGTCTGCCTTATCGACCTTACGCCGTCCCGGTTTCGTAGTGCCGATTGCGGAACGCGCGCACTGAGAATCGCGTCGGTGGCATTTTCCATGTCTCGTCGACGGTCATGACCGTCGACAACCGAATGCGCAAAGTTACGGCTGCTTCCTTTTCTTTCAGACGCCACCATTTGATCCTTAACGGACCGCTCCGTTCGACCTGCCTAAACATCGGTGGTGTGATCTTCATAGTGCAGATCACTGGGCAATGCTGTGTGGCGACCGTTTCATACGGCACGACCTTCGCCTCCGTGACAAGCCCTTGCTCGCGATTTCGCACGAGGACAAAGTCGATCTGCGTTTTAGAATTCCCGCTGTAGAATTAGATAAGGTGGGATTCACGTTATCGGAATGTGGTGTTCACGATGGTCAGATCGTGCGACTCTGCATACTCGAGGATGCGCTCACCATCTGCGTTACGTGAACCAAAACCGAGACCACCATGACAGCCGTACCCGTAGTTCGCAGCGCCAACGTGTCCGTTCAGGTCACCTGCGACAATGATTGCGTCTTGTGACGGCACTTGTGCTGTTTCTCATCAAGCAGGCACCAAAATTCATCCTTGGCTCGCTCAGAGCAGCCTGTCTGTAGAGCATATGCAGAGAAAAGATGGTACATCCGTCGTTCTGCAGCGATTACGACCTTCATCAAGCGGTCATTGAAACGTGCCACACTAGCAATCGCGTCTCGGAACCGTTTGGAGACGATTATGCCAACATTGGTGGTCCTGGGAGTGCCACACAGAACAGCTTTATAGCCTCGGCCTATGTCCCTTGTCTTACCACAGGACCACCTCGTCTCCTGCAATCCACACAAGTCAATCTTCTTTCGCTCAGTGCCTCTGCCAACTCAGAGGAGCGGCCCGACAACGTACCCACATTCAGCGTTGCCATGCGGGTCTTGCTTACGTTGCGGAACTCTTGGACTAGCTCAGTTCCCCCCGATGCCGTCCTCGCATCAGGGACCCTCGCATACTTTTCACACTCGCCGGGCTTTGCGAGTGCACGTCGGCTCCCGCTGGCGCCGTAGCATTATCTCGTGAAACATTCAGCACCATCAACCATATGATGTGACCCGGGCTGTTCGTGGGCCGGCCTGTCTCTAGGGCCTGTCGCCTGCATTCGAGTGTCCGTGATTAGCTCGGCTCCCAAAAGCGAACAGTTTCCAGTGGCACCACGTGGAGGAACGGACATCACCACCAATTTTGATGCTTCATGTGAGTAGCTTTTGCACTATAAATCAAACAAAAATCGCAACAAGCTTTTTAAGTGCACAGTGCGCCCTCATATTTTAGTACACTAAATGGTTGCTGCCTTAATGCGCGTTTAATTTGTTACAATTCTCAAAAAAATGTTGTAAAGTTATTGTAAAGTTATTGCATTCACTCAGCTGAGCTAAAAAATTCAAATAAAATTATACCAAAATTTCATTGAACAAAAAATATTCTAAACATTTTGGATCTCTGTAGTTTAAACTGTAAGAAGCTCGCCTCGATTTGGAAGAAGTTCACTTTGATTTTAGTGGCATCGAGTTTGTTTAAAAGAGTGTTCAATTTGACGTGAAGGGCCTTCAGCTTGATGTGAAGATAGTTTATATTCGAAATCGAGTGTTCGAAAATTCTGACTATTTGAAACCATTCGAATATTAGAAAATTTTGTGAGAACACTGCTACAGCCACAGTGCCTTTCAGACTTGTTTAAAGCTCTTTAGATTTCATTGCTTCAGGCCACGTGAAGCATCTAGCTACCCTAGCCACTGGTCAAGCCACTGGTCAGGCACTGACATGTCGTCTGCAACAACGACAGCGTCTTCTGGTGGCACCTCTGCTGTCTTCTCATCAAGTAGGGTCAAAAGCCCGTCCTTTGCTCGTTCCGAGCAACCTATCTGCTGCGGAGTGTACGCAGAGAAGAATGATACATTCACTGTTCAGCAGCGACTACGACCTTCATGATGCCGTCACTGAAACGTTCCACGTTTGGCAATCGCATCTCGGAAGCGTTCGGAGACGATCACACCAACATCGCTGGTGGTCCTGGGACTTGCCGCACAGAATGGCCTTAAAGGCTCGGCCTTTCTCCCTCGACTTTCGACAGGACAACCTGGTCTCCTGTACCGCACACAAGTCGATTCGTCTTCGCTCCAATGCTTCCACCAACTCGCACCAGCGGCCCGTCAACGTACCCCCACCAGGGATGAGCGGATTAACCGTTATCCGTTATCCGTTATCCGGATTCCGGCCGGTTTTGGCCTATCCGTTTTGTTGTTCTTTATCCGGTTGTTTTTCGCCAGATAACGAACAACAAAATCTGGCACCCTTACGATTACTTTGTTGAATATAAGGTCAATTTTTAAAAATCGTTTGTGTGTTTTTTCCACTGACAGTCGAGATACGTTTGTCAATGCTAGGTCGGTACCTTCTCTTATTTCTCAATGGCATAATTACGCCAAACTAGCAAGAGTATCGAGATAATGCTCGCACTCGCAAAGCACGGCGAGTATGAGAAGTGTGCGAGGGACCCTGATGCGAGGAC
>CANAIB010000014.1:0-29946 GCA_947359475.1 Heligmosomoides polygyrus bakeri
CGGTTTCGTTTTCAAGTTTACTGTTCGTTTGTGGGTCCACAAATGACATTTTTGCAGGGTTCCCTCGCCATCCGAGGGAGAGAAGCCCGATTTCGTTTTCAATTTTACTTCGCTTGTTGGTCCGCAAATGACATTTTTGCTGGATCGTCTCGCCATCCGAGGGAGAGAAGCCCGGTTTCGTTTTCAAGTTTACTGTTCGTTTGTGGGTCCACAAATGACATTTTTGCTGGATCCTCTCGCCATCCGAGGGAGAGTATCCCGGTTTCGTTTTCAAGTTTACTTCGCTTGTGGGTCCGCAAATGACATTTTTGCTGGATCCTCTCGCCATCCGAGGGAGAGTATCCCGGTTTCGTTTTCAAGTTAACTGTTGGTTTGCGGGTCCAAAATGGCATTTTTGCAGGATTCCCCCGCCATCCGAGGGAGAGAAGCCCGATTTCGTTTTCAAGTTAACTGTTGGTTTGCGGGTCCAAAATGGCATTTTTGCAGGATTCCCTCGCCATCCGAGGGAGAGAAGCCCGATTTCGTTTTCAATTTTACTTCGCTTGTGGGTCCACAAATGACATTTTTGCTGGATTCCCTCGCCATCCGAGGGAGAGAAGCCCGATTTCGTTTTCAAGTTTACTGTTCGTTTGTGGGTCCAAAATGACATTTTTGCTGGATTCCCTCGCCATCCGTGGGAGAGAAGCCCGATTTCGTTTTCAAGTTTACTGTTCGTTTGTGGGTCCACAAATGACATTTTTGCTGGATCCTCTCGCCATCCGAGGGAGAGATGCCCGATTTCGTTTTCAAGTTTACTGTTCGTTTGTGGGTCCAAAATGACATTTTTGCTGGATTCCCTCGCCATCCGAGGGAGAGAAGCCCGATTTCGTTTTCAAGTTTATTGTTCGTTTGTGGGTCCACAAATTACATTTTTGCTGGATCCTCTCGTCATCCGGAGGAGAGAGGCCCGATTTCGTTTTCAAGTTTACTGTTCGTTTGTGGGTCCAAAATGGCATTTTTGCAGGATTCCCTCGCCATCCGAGGGAGAGAAGCCCGATTTCGTTTTCAATTTTACTTCGCTTGTTGGTCCGCAAATGACATTTTTGCTGGATCGTCTCGCCATCCGAGGGAGAGAAGCCCGGTTTCGTTTTCAAGTTTACTGTTCGTTTGTGGGTCCACAAATGACATTTTTGCTGGATCCTCTCGCCATCCGAGGGAGAGTATCCCGGTTTCGTTTTCAAGTTTACTGTTCGTTTGTGGGTCCAAAATGACATTTTTGCTGGATTCCCTCGCCATCCGAGGGAGAGAAGCCCGATTTCGTTTTCAAGTTTACTGTTCGTTTGTGGGTCCAAAATGACATTTTTGCTGGATTCCCTCGCCATCCGAGGGAGAGAAGCCCGATTTCGTTTTCAAGTTTACTGTTCGTTTGTGGGTCCAAAATGACATTTTTGCTGGATTCCCTCGCCATCCGAGGGAGAGAAGCCCGATTTCGTTTTCAAGTTAACTGTTGGTTTGCGGGTCCAAAATGGCATTTTTGCAGGATTCCCTCGCCATCCGAGGGAGAGAAGCCCGATTTAGTTTTCAAGTTTACTGTTGGTTTGCGGGTCCAAAATGGCATTTTTGCAGGATTCCCTCGCCATCCGAGGGAGAGAAGCCCGATTTCGTTTTCAATTTTACTTCGCTTGTGGGTCCACAAATGACATTTTTGCTGGATCCTCTCGCCATCCGAGGGAGAGAAGCCCGGTTTCGTTTTCAAGTTTACTGTTCGTTTGTGGGTCCACAATTGACATTTTTGCTGGATTCCCTCGCCATCCGAGGGAGAGAAGCCCGATTTCGTTTTCAAGTTAACTGTTGGTTTGCGGGTCCAAAATGGCATTTTTGCAGGATTCCCTCGCCATCCGAGGGAGAGAAGCCCGATTTCGTTTTCAATTTTACTTCGCTTGTGGGTCCACAAATGACATTTTTGCTGGATTCCCTCGCCATCCGAGGGAGAGAAGCCCGATTTCGTTTTCAATTTTACTTCGCTTGTGGGTCCACAAATGACATTTTTGCTGGATTCCCTCGCCATCCGAGGGAGAGAAGCCCGATTTCGTTTTCAAGTTTACTGTTCGTTTGTGGGTCCAAAATGACATTTTTGCTGGATTCCCTCGCCATCCGAGGGAGAGAAGCCCGATTTCGTTTTCAATTTTACTTCGCTTGTGGGTCCGCAAATGACATTTTTGCTGGATCGTCTCGCCATCCGAGGGAGAGAAGCCCGGTTTCGTTTTCAAGTTTACTGTTCGTTTGTGGGTCCACAAATGACATTTTTGCTGGATCCTCTCGCCATCCGAGGGAGAGTATCCGGTTTCGTTTTCAAGTTTACTTCGCTTGTGGGTCCGCAAATGACATTTTTGCTGGATCCTCTCGCCATCCGAGGGAGAGTATCCCGGTTTCGTTTTCAAGTTAACTGTTGGTTTGCGGGTCCAAAATGGCATTTTTGCAGGATTCCCTCGCCATCCGAGGGAGAGAAGCCCGATTTCGTTTTCAAGTTAACTGTTGGTTTGCGGGTCCAAAATGGCATTTTTGCAGGATTCCCTCGCCATCCGAGGGAGAGAAGCCCGATTTCGTTTTCAATTTTACTTCGCTTGTGGGTCCACAAATGACATTTTTGCTGGATTCCCTCGCCATCCGAGGGAGAGAAGCCCGATTTCGTTTTCAAGTTTACTGTTCGTTTGTGGGTCCAAAATGACATTTTTGCTGGATTCCCTCGCCATCCGTGGGAGAGAAGCCCGATTTCGTTTTCAAGTTTACTGTTCGTTTGTGGGTCCAAAATGACATTTTTGCTGGATTCCCTCGCCATCCGAGGGAGAGAAGCCCGATTTCGTTTTCAAGTTTACTGTTCGTTTGTGGGTCCACAAATGACATTTTTGCTGGATTCCCTCGCCATCCGAGGGAGAGAAGCCCGATTTCGTTTTCAAGTTTACTGTTGGTTTGCGGGTCCAAAATGGCATTTTTGCAGGATTCCCTCGCCATCCGAGGGAGAGAAGCCCGATTTCGTTTTCAATTTTACTTCGCTTGTGGGTCCACAAATGACATTTTTGCTGGATCCTCTCGCCATCCGAGGGAGAGAAGCCCGTTTTCGTTTTCAAGTTTACTGTTCGTTTGTGGGTCCACAAATGGCATTTTTGCAGGATTCCCTCGCCATCCGAGGGAGAGAAGCCCGATTTCGTTTTCAAGTTAACTGTTGGTTTGCGGGTCCAAAATGGCATTTTTGCAGGATTCCCTCGCTATCCGAGGGAGAGAAGCCCGATTTCGTTTTCAAGTTTACTTCGCTTGTGGGTCCACAATTGACATTTTTGCTGGATCCTCTCGTCATCCGGAGGAGAGAAGCACGATTTCGTTTTCAAGTTTACTGTTCGTTTGTGGGTCCACAAATGACATTTTTGCTGGATTCCCTCGCCATCCGAGGGAGAGAAGCCCGATTTCGTTTTCAAGTTTATTGTTCGTTTGTGGGTCCACAAATTATATTTTTGCTGGATCCTCTCGTCATCCGGAGGAGAAAGGCCCGGTTTCGTTTTCAAGTTTACTGTTCGTTTGTGGGTCCACAATTGACATTTTTGCTGGATTCCCTCGCCATCCGAGGGAGAGAAGCCCGATTTCGTTTTCAAGTTAACTGTTGGTTTGCGGGTCCAAAATGGCATTTTTGCAGGATTCCCTCGCCATCCGATGGAGAGAAGCCCGATTTCGTTTTCAATTTTACTTCGTTTGTGGGTCCACAAATGACATTTTTGCTGGATTCCCTCGCCATCCGAGGGAGAGAAGCCCGATTTCGTTTTCAAGTTAACTGTTGGTTTGCGGGTCCAAAATGGCATTTTTGCAGGATTCCCTCGCCATCCGAGGGAGAGAAGCCCGATTTCGTTTTCAATTTTACTTCGCTTGTGGGTCCGCAAATGACATTTTTGCTGGATCCTCTCGCCATCCGAGGGAGAGTATCCCGGTTTCGTTTTCAAGTTAACTGTTGGTTTGCGGGTCCAAAATGGCATTTTTGCAGGATTCCCTCGCCATCCGAGGGAGAGAAGCCCGATTTCGTTTTCAATTTTACTTCGCTTGTGGGTCCACAAATGACATTTTGCTGGATTCCCTCGCCATCCGAGGGAGAGAAGCCCGATTTCGTTTTCAAGTTTACTGTTCGTTTGTGGGTCCAAAATGACATTTTTGCTGGATTCCCTCGCCATCCGTGGGAGAGAAGCCCGATTTTGTTTTCAAGTTTACTGTTCGTTTGTGGGTCCAAAATGACATTTTTGCTGGATTCCCTCGCCATCCGAGGGAGAGAAGCCCGATTTCGTTTTCAAGTTTACTGTTCGTTTGTGGGTCCAAAATGACATTTTTGCTGGATTCCCTCGCCATGCGAGGGAGAGAAGCCCGATTTCGTTTTCAAGTTTACTGTTCGTTTGTGGGTCCAAAATGACATTTTTGCTGGATTCCCTCGCCATCCGAGGGAGAGAAGCCCGATTTCGTTTTCAATTTTACTTCGCTTGTGGGTCCACAAATGACATTTTTGCTGGATCCTCTCGCCATCCGAGGGAGAGAAGCCCGGTTTCGTTTTCAAGTTTACTGTTCGTTTGTGGGTCCACAAATGACATTTTTGCTGGATCCTCTCGCCATCCGAGGGAGAGAAGTCCGGTTTCGTTTTCAAGTTTACTGTTCGTTTGTGGGTCCACAAATGACATTTTTGCTGGATTCCCTCGCCATCCGAGGGAGAGAAGCCCGATTTCGTTTTCAAGTTTACTGTTGGTTTGCGGGTCCAAAATGGCATTTTTGCAGGATTCCCTCGCCATCCGAGGGAGAGAAGCCCGATTTCGTTTTCAATTTTACTTCGCTTGTGGGTCCACAAATGACATTTTTGCTGGATCCTCTCGCCATCCGAGGGAGAGAAGCCCGGTTTCGTTTTCAAGTTTACTGTTCGTTTGTGGGTCCAAAATGACATTTTTGCTGGATTCCCTCGCCATCCGAGGGAGAGAAGCCCGATTTCGTTTTCAAGTTTACTGTTCGTTTGTGGGTCCAAAATGACATTTTTGCTGGTTTCCCTCGCCATCCGAGGGAGAGAAGCCCGATTTCGTTTTCAATTTTACTTCGCTTGTGGGTCCACAAATGACATTTTTGCTGGATCCTCTCGCCATCCGAGGGAGAGAAGCCCGGTTTCGTTTTCAAGTTTACTGTTCGTTTGTGGGTCCACAAATGACATTTTTGCTGGATCCTCTCGCCATCCGAGGGAGAGAAGCCCGGTTTCGTTTTCAAGTTTACTGTTCGTTTGTGGGTCCAAAATGACATTTTTGCTGGATTCCCTCGCCATCCGAGGGAGAGAAGCCCGATTTCGTTTTCAAGTTTACTGTTCGTTTGTGGGTCCAAAATGACATTTTTGCTGGATTCCCTCGCCATGCGAGGGAGAGAAGCCCGATTTCGTTTTCAAGTTTACTGTTCGTTTGTGGGTCCAAAATGACATTTTTGCTGGATTCCCTCGCCATCCGAGGGAGAGAAGCCCGATTTCGTTTTCAATTTTACTTCGCTTGTGGGTCCACAAATGACATTTTTGCTGGATCCTCTCGCCATCCGAGGGAGAGAAGCCCGGTTTCGTTTTCAAGTTTACTGTTCGTTTGTGGGTCCACAAATGACATTTTTGCTGGATCCTCTCGCCATCCGAGGAGAGAAGCCCGGTTTCGTTTTCAAGTTTACTGTTCGTTTGTGGGTCCACAAATGACATTTTTGCTGGATTCCCTCGCCATCCGAGGGAGAGAAGCCCGATTTCGTTTTCAAGTTTACTGTTGGTTTGCGGGTCCAAAATGGCATTTTTGCAGGATTCCCTCGCCATCCGAGGGAGAGAAGCCCGATTTCGTTTTCAATTTTACTTCGCTTGTGGGTCCACAAATGACATTTTTGCTGGATCCTCTCGCCATCCGAGGGAGAGAAGCCCGGTTTCGTTTTCAAGTTTACTGTTCGTTTGTGGGTCCAAAATGACATTTTTGCTGGATTCCCTCGCCATCCGAGGGAGAGAAGCCCGATTTCGTTTTCAAGTTTACTGTTCGTTTGTGGGTCCAAAATGACATTTTTGCTGGATTCCCTCGCCATCCGAGGGAGAAAAGCCCGATTTCGTTTTCAATTTTACTTCGCTTGTGGGTCCACAAATGACATTTTTAGCTGGATCCTCTCGCCATCCGAGGGAGAGAAGCCCGGTTTCGTTTTCAAGTTTACTGTTCGTTTGTGGGTCCACAAATGACATTTTTGCTGGATCCTCTCGCCATCCGAGGGAGAGAAGCCCGGTTTCGTTTTCAAGTTTACTGTTCGTTTGTGGGTCCACAAATGACATTTTTGCTGGATTCCCTCGCCATCCGAGGGAGAGAAGCCCGATTTCGTTTTCAAGTTTACTGTTGGTTTGCGGGTCCAAAATGGCATTTTTGCAGGATTCCCTCGCCATCCGAGGGAGAGAAGCCCGATTTCGTTTTCAATTTTACTTCGCTTGTGGGTCCACAAATGACATTTTTGCTGGATCCTCTCGCCATCCGAGGGAGAGAAGCCCGGTTTCGTTTTCAAGTTTACTGTTCGTTTGTGGGTCCACAAATGACATTTATGCTGGAATCCCTCGCCATCCGAGGGAGAGAAGCCCGATTTCGTTTTCAAGTTTACTGTTCGTTTGTGGGTCCAAAATGGCATTTTTGCAGGATTCCCTCGCCATCCGAGGGAGAGAAGCCCGATTTCGTTTTCAATTTTACTTCGCTTGTGGGTCCGCAAATGACATTTTTGCTGGATCGTCTCGCCATCCGAGGGAGAGAAGCCCGGTTTCGTTTTCAAGTTTACTGTTCGTTTGTGGGTCCACAAATGACATTTTTGCTGGATACTCTCGCCATCCGAGGGAGAGTATCCCGGTTTCGTTTTCAAGTTTACTTCGCTTGTGGGTCCGCAAATGACATTTTTGCTGGATGCTCTCGCCATCCGAGGGAGAGAAGCCCGATTTCGTTTTCAATTTTACTTCGCTTGTGGGTCCACAAATGACATTTTTGCTGGATCCTCTCGCCATCCGAGGGAGAGAAGCCCGGTTTCGTTTTCAAGTTTACTGTTCGTTTGTGGGTCCACAAATGACATTTTTGCTGGATCCTCTCGCCATCCGAGGGAGAGAAGCCCGGTTTCGTTTTCAAGTTTACTGTTCGTTTGTGGGTCCACAAATGACATTTTTGCAGGATTCCCTCGCCATCCGAGGGAGAGAAGCCCGATTTCGTTTTCAATTTTACTTCGCTTGTTGGTCCGCAAATGACATTTTTGCTGGATCGTCTCGCCATCCGAGGGAGAGAAGCCCGGTTTCGTTTTCAAGTTTACTGTTCGTTTGTGGGTCCACAAATGACATTTTTGCTGGATCCTCTCGCCATCCGAGGGAGAGTATCCCGGTTTCGTTTTCAAGTTTACTTCGCTTGTGGGTCCGCAAATGACATTTTTGCTGGATCCTCTCGCCATCCGAGGGAGAGTATCCCGGTTTCGTTTTCAAGTTAACTGTTGGTTTGCGGGTCCAAAATGGCATTTTTGCAGGATTCCCCCGCCATCCGAGGGAGAGAAGCCCGATTTCGTTTTCAAGTTAACTGTTGGTTTGCGGGTCCAAAATGGCATTTTTGCAGGATTCCCTCGCCATCCGAGGGAGAGAAGCCCGATTTCGTTTTCAATTTTACTTCGCTTGTGGGTCCACAAATGACATTTTTGCTGGATTCCCTCGCCATCCGAGGGAGAGAAGCCCGATTTCGTTTTCAAGTTTACTGTTCGTTTGTGGGTCCAAAATGACATTTTTGCTGGATTCCCTCGCCATCCGTGGGAGAGAAGCCCGATTTCGTTTTCAAGTTTACTGTTCGTTTGTGGGTCCACAAATGACATTTTGCTGGATCCTCTCGCCATCCGAGGGAGAGAAGCCCGATTTCGTTTTCAAGTTTACTGTTCGTTTGTGGGTCCAAAATGACATTTTTGCTGGATTCCCTCGCCATCCGAGGGAGAGAAGCCCGATTTCGTTTTCAAGTTTATTGTTCGTTTGTGGGTCCACAAATTACATTTTTGCTGGATCCTCTCGTCATCCGGAGGAGAGAGGCCCGATTTCGTTTTCAAGTTTACTGTTCGTTTGTGGGTCCAAAATGGCATTTTTGCAGGATTCCCTCGCCATCCGAGGGAGAGAAGCCCGATTTCGTTTTCAATTTTACTTCGCTTGTTGGTCCGCAAATGACATTTTTGCTGGATCGTCTCGCCATCCGAGGGAGAGAAGCCCGGTTTCGTTTTCAAGTTTACTGTTCGTTTGTGGGTCCACAAATGACATTTTTGCTGGATCCTCTCGCCATCCGAGGGAGAGTATCCCGGTTTCGTTTTCAAGTTTACTGTTCGTTTTGTGGGTCCAAAATGACATTTTTGCTGGATTCCCTCGCCATCCGAGGGAGAGAAGCCCGATTTCGTTTTCAAGTTTACTGTTCGTTTGTGGGTCCAAAATGACATTTTTGCTGGATTCCCTCGCCATCCGAGGGAGAGAAGCCCGATTTCGTTTTCAAGTTTACTGTTCGTTTGTGGGTCCAAAATGACATTTTTGCTGGATTCCCTCGCCATCCGAGGGAGAGAAGCCCGATTTCGTTTTCAAGTTAACTGTTGGTTTGCGGGTCCAAAATGGCATTTTTGCAGGATTCCCTCGCCATCCGAGGGAGAGAAGCCCGATTTAGTTTTCAAGTTTACTGTTGGTTTGCGGGTCCAAAATGGCATTTTTGCAGGATTCCCTCGCCATCCGAGGGAGAGAAGCCCGATTTCGTTTTCAATTTTACTTCGCTTGTGGGTCCACAAATGACATTTTTGCTGGATCCTCTCGCCATCCGAGGGAGAGAAGCCCGGTTTCGTTTTCAAGTTTACTGTTCGTTTGTGGGTCCACAATTGACATTTTTGCTGGATTCCCTCGCCATCCGAGGGAGAGAAGCCCGATTTCGTTTTCAAGTTAACTGTTGGTTTGCGGGTCCAAAATGGCATTTTTGCAGGATTCCCTCGCCATCCGAGGGAGAGAAGCCCGATTTCGTTTTCAATTTTACTTCGCTTGTGGGTCCACAAATGACATTTTTGCTGGATTCCCTCGCCATCCGAGGGAGAGAAGCCCGATTTCGTTTTCAATTTTACTTCGCTTGTGGGTCCACAAATGACATTTTTGCTGGATTCCCTCGCCATCCGAGGGAGAGAAGCCCGATTTCGTTTTCAAGTTTACTGTTCGTTTGTGGGTCCAAAATGACATTTTTGCTGGATTCCCTCGCCATCCGAGGGAGAGAAGCCCGATTTCGTTTTCAATTTTACTTCGCTTGTGGGTCCGCAAATGACATTTTTTGCTGGATCGTCTCGCCATCCGAGGGAGAGAAGCCCGGTTTCGTTTTCAAGTTTACTGTTCTTTGTGGGTCCACAAATGACATTTTTGCTGGATCCTCTCGCCATCCGAGGGAGAGTATCCCGGTTTCGTTTTCAAGTTTACTTCGCTTGTGGGTCCGCAAATGACATTTTTGCTGGATCCTCTCGCCATCCGAGGGAGAGTATCCCGGTTTCGTTTTCAAGTTAACTGTTGGTTTGCGGGTCCAAAATGGCATTTTTGCAGGATTCCCTCGCCATCCGAGGGAGAGAAGCCCGATTTCGTTTTCAAGTTAACTGTTGGTTTGCGGGTCCAAAATGGCATTTTTGCAGGATTCCCTCGCCATCCGAGGGAGAGTAGCCCGATTTCGTTTTCAATTTTACTTCGCTTGTGGGTCCACAAATGACATTTTTGCTGGATTCCCTCGCCATCCGAGGGAGAGAAGCCCGATTTCGTTTTCAAGTTTACTGTTCGTTTGTGGGTCCAAAATGACATTTTTTGCTGGATTCCCTCGCCATCCGTGGGAGAGAAGCCCGATTCGTTTTCAAGTTTACTGTTCGTTTGTGGGTCCAAAATGACATTTTTGCTGGATTCCCTCGCCATCCGAGGGAGAGAAGCCCGATTTCGTTTTCAAGTTTACTGTTCGTTTGCGGGTCCAAAATGGCATTTTTGCAGGATTCCCTCGCCATCCGAGGGAGAGAAGCCCGATTTCGTTTTCAAGTTTACTGTTGGTTTGCGGGTCCAAAATGGCATTTTTGCAGGATTCCCTCGCCATCCGAGGGAGAGAAGCCCGATTTCGTTTTCAATTTTACTTCGCTTGTGGGTCCACAAATGACATTTTTGCTGGATCCTCTCGCCATCCGAGGGAGAGAAGCCCGGTTTCGTTTTCAAGTTTACTGTTCGTTTGTGGGTCCACAAATGGCATTTTTGCAGGATTCCCTCGCCATCCGAGGGAGAGAAGCCCGATTTCGTTTTCAAGTTAACTGTTGGTTTGCGGGTCCAAAATGGCATTTTTGCAGGATTCCCTCGCTATCCGAGGGAGAGAAGCCCGATTTCGTTTTCAAGTTTACTTCGCTTGTGGGTCCACAATTGACATTTTTGCTGGATCCTCTCGTCATCCGGAGGAGAGAAGCACGATTTCGTTTTCAAGTTTACTGTTCGTTTGTGGGTCCACAAATGACATTTTTGCTGGATTCCCTCGCCATCCGAGGGAGAGAAGCCCGATTTCGTTTTCAAGTTTATTGTTCGTTTGTGGGTCCACAAATTACATTTTTGCTGGATCCTCTCGTCATCCGGAGGAGAAAGGCCCGGTTTCGTTTTCAAGTTTGCTGTTCGTTTGTGGGTCCACAATTGACATTTTTGCTGGATTCCCTCGCCATCCGAGGGAGAGAAGCCCGATTTCGTTTTCAAGTTAACTGTTGGTTTGCGGGTCCAAAATGGCATTTTTGCAGGATTCCCTCGCCATCCGAGGGAGAGAAGCCCGATTTCGTTTTCAATTTTACTTCGTTTGTGGGTCCACAAATGACATTTTTGCTGGATTCCCTCGCCATCCGAGGGAGAGAAGCCCGATTTCGTTTTCAAGTTAACTGTTGGTTTGCGGGTCCAAAATGGCATTTTTGCAGGATTCCCTCGCCATCCGAGGGAGAGAAGCCCGATTTCGTTTTCAATTTTACTTCGCTTGTGGGTCCGCAAATGACATTTTTGCTGGATCCTCTCGCCATCCGAGGGAGAGTATCCCGGTTTCGTTTTCAAGTTAACTGTTGGTTTGCGGGTCCAAAATGGCATTTTTGCAGGATTCCCTCGCCATCCGAGGGAGAGAAGCCCGATTTCGTTTTCAATTTTACTTCGCTTGTGGGTCCGCAAATGACATTTTTGCTGGATCGTCTCGCCATCCGAGGGAGAGAAGCCCGGTTTCGTTTTCAAGTTTACTGTTCGTTTGTGGGTCCACAAATGACATTTTTGCTGGATCCTCTCGCCATCCGAGGGAGAGTATCCCGGTTTCGTTTTCAAGTTTACTTCGCTTGTGGGTCCGCAAATGACATTTTTGCTGGATCCTCTCGCCATCCGAGGGAGAGTATCCCGGTTTCGTTTTCAAGTTAACTGTTGGTTTGCGGGTCCAAAATGGCATTTTTGCAGGATTCCCTCGCCATCCGAGGGAGAGAAGCCCGATTTCGTTTTCAAGTTAACTGTTGGTTTGCGGGTCTAAAATGGCATTTTTGCAGGATTCCCTCGCCATCCGAGGGAGAGAAGCCCGATTTCGTTTTCAATTTTACTTCGCTTGTGGGTCCACAAATGACATTTTTGCTGGATTCCCTCGCCATCCGAGGGAGAGAAGCCCGATTTCGTTTTCAAGTTTACTGTTCGTTTGTGGGTCCAAAATGACATTTTTGCTGGATTCCCTCGCCATCCGTGGGAGAGAAGCCCGATTTCGTTTTCAAGTTTACTGTTCGTTTGTGGGTCCAAAATGACATTTTTTGCTGGATTCCCTCGCCATCCGAGGGAGAGAAGCCCGATTTCGTTTTCAAGTTTACTGTTCGTTTGTGGGTCCACAAATGACATTTTTGCTGGATTCCCTCGCCATCCGAGGGAGAGAAGCCCGATTTCGTTTTCAAGTTTACTGTTGGTTTGCGGGTCCAAAATGGCATTTTTGCAGGATTCCCTCGCCATCCGAGGGAGAGAAGCCCGATTTCGTTTTCAATTTTACTTCGCTTGTGGGTCCACAAATGACATTTTTGCTGGATCCTCTCGCCATCCGAGGGAGAGAAGCCCGGTTTCGTTTTCAAGTTTACTGTTCGTTTGTGGGTCCACAAATGGCATTTTTGCAGGATTCCCTCGCCATCCGAGGGAGAGAAGCCCGATTTCGTTTTCAAGTTAACTGTTGGTTTGCGGGTCCAAAATGGCATTTTTGCAGGATTCCCTCGCTATCCGAGGGAGAGAAGCCCGATTTCGTTTTCAAGTTTACTTCGCTTGTGGGTCCACAATTGACATTTTTGCTGGATCCTCTCGTCATCCGGAGGAGAGAAGCACGATTTCGTTTTCAAGTTTACTGTTCGTTTGTGGGTCCACAAATGACATTTTTGCTGGATTCCCTCGCCATCCGAGGGAGAGAAGCCCGATTTCGTTTTCAAGTTTATTGTTCGTTTGTGGGTCCACAAATTACATTTTTGCTGGATCCTCTCGTCATCCGGAGGAGAAAGGCCCGGTTTCGTTTTCAAGTTTACTGTTCGTTTGTGGGTCCACAATTGACATTTTTGCTGGATTCCCTCGCCATCCGAGGGAGAGAAGCCCGATTTCGTTTTCAAGTTAACTGTTGGTTTGCGGGTCCAAAATGGCATTTTTGCAGGATTCCCTCGCCATCCGAGGGAGAGAAGCCCGATTTCGTTTTCAATTTTACTTCGTTTGTGGGTCCACAAATGACATTTTTGCTGGATTCCCTCGCCATCCGAGGGAGAGAAGCCCGATTTCGTTTTCAAGTTAACTGTTGGTTTGCGGGTCCAAAATGGCATTTTTGCAGGATTCCCTCGCCATCCGAGGGAGAGAAGCCCGATTTCGTTTTCAATTTTACTTCGCTTGTGGGTCCGCAAATGACATTTTTGCTGGATCCTCTCGCCATCCGAGGGAGAGTATCCCGGTTTCGTTTTCAAGTTAACTGTTGGTTTGCGGGTCCAAAATGGCATTTTTGCAGGATTCCCTCGCCATCCGAGGGAGAGAAGCCCGATTTCGTTTTCAAGTTAACTGTTGGTTTGCGGGTCCAAAATGGCATTTTTGCAGGATTCCCTCGCCATCCGAGGGAGAGAAGCCCGATTTCGTTTTCAATTTTACTTCGCTTGTGGGTCCACAAATGACATTTTTGCTGGATTCCCTCGCCATCCGACTGAGAGAAGCCCGATTTCGTTTTCAAGTTTACTGTTCGTTTGTGGGTCCACAAATGACATTTTTGCTGGATCCTCTCGCCATCCGAGGGAGAGTATCCCGGTTTCGTTTTCAAGTTTACTTCGCTTGTGGGTCCGCAAATGACATTTTTGCTGGATCCTCTCGCCATCCGAGGGAGAGTATCCCGGTTTCGTTTTCAAGTTAACTGTTGGTTTGCGGGTCCAAAATGGCATTTTTGCTGGATCCTCTCGCCATCCGAGGGAGAGTATCCCGGTTTCGTTTTCAAGTTAACTGTTGGTTTGCGGGTCCAAAATGGCATTTTTGCAGGATTCCCTCGCCATCCGAGGGAGAGAAGCCCGATTTCGTTTTCAATTTTACTTCGCTTGTGGGTCCGCAAATGACATTTTTGCTGGATCCTCTCGCCATCCGAGGGAGAGTATCCCGGTTTCGTTTTCAAGTTAACTGTTGGTTTGCGGGTCCAAAATGGCATTTTTGCAGGATTCCCTCGCCATCCGAGGGAGAGAAGCCCGATTTCGTTTTCAATTTTACTTCGCTTGTGGGTCCGCAAATGACATTTTTGCTGGATCCTCTCGCCATCCGAGGGAGAGTATCCCGGTTTCGTTTTCAAGTTAACTGTTGGTTTGCGGGTCCAAAATGGCATTTTTGCAGGATTCCCTCGCCATCCGAGGGAGAGAAGCCCGATTTCGTTTTCAAGTTAACTGTTGGTTTGCGGGTCCAAAATGGCATTTTTGCAGGATTCCCTCGCCATCCGAGGGAGAGAAGCCCGATTTCGTTTTCAATTTTACTTCGCTTGTGGGTCCGCAAATGACATTTTTGCAGGATTCCCTCGCCATCCGAGGGAGAGAAGCCCGATTTCGTTTTCAAGTTAACTGTTGGTTTGCGGGTCCAAAATGGCATTTTTGCAGGATTCCCTCGCCATCCGAGGGAGAGAAGCCCGATTTCGTTTTCAATTTTACTTCGCTTGTGGGTCCACAAATGACATTTTTGCTGGATTCCCTCGCCATCCGACTGAGAGAAGCCCGATTTCGTTTTCAACTTTACTGTTCGTTTGTGGGTCCACAAATGACATTTTTGCTGGATCCTCTCGCCATCCGAGGGAGAGTATCCCGGTTTCGTTTTCAAGTTTACTTCGCTGTGGGTCCGCAAATGACATTTTTGCTGGATCCTCTCGCCATCCGAGGGAGAGTATCCCGGTTTCGTTTTCAAGTTAACTGTTGGTTTGCGGGTCAAAATGGCATTTTTGCTGGATCCTCTCGCCATCCGAGGGAGAGTATCCCGGTTTCGTTTTCAAGTTAACTGTGGTTTGCGGGTCCAAAATGGCATTTTTTGCAGGATTCCCTCGCCATCCGAGGGAGAGAAGCCCGATTTCGTTTTCAATTTTACTTCGCTTGTGGGTCCGCAAATGACATTTTTGCTGGATCCTCTCGCCATCCGAGGGAGAGTATCCCGGTTTCGTTTTCAAGTTAACTGTTGGTTTGCGGGTCCAAAATGGCATTTTTGCAGGATTCCCTCGCCATCCGAGGGAGAGAAGCCCGATTTCGTTTTCAATTTTACTTCGCTTGTGGGTCCGCAAATGACATTTTTGCTGGATCCTCTCGCCATCCGAGGGAGAGTATCCCGGTTTCGTTTTCAAGTTAACTGTTGGTTTGCGGGTCCAAAATGGCATTTTTGCAGGATTCCCTCGCCATCCGAGGGAGAGAAGCCCGATTTCGTTTTCAAGTTAACTGTTGGTTTGCGGGTCCAAAATGGCATTTTTGCAGGATTCCCTCGCCATCCGAGGGAGAGAAGCCCGATTTCGTTTTCAATTTTACTTCGCTTGTGGGTCCACAAATGACATTTTTGCTGGATTCCCTCGCCATCCGAGGGAGAGAAGCCCGATTTCGTTTTCAAGTTAACTGTTGGTTTGCGGGTCCAAAATGGCATTTTTGCAGGATTCCCTCGCCATCCGAGGGAGAGAAGCCCGATTTCGTTTTCAATTTTACTTCGCTTGTGGGTCCGCAAATGACATTTTTGCTGGATCCTCTCGCCATCCGAGGGAGAGTATCCCGGTTTCGTTTTCAAGTTAACTGTTGGTTTGCGGGTCCAAAATGGCATTTTTGCAGGATTCCCTCGCCATCCGAGGGAGAGAAGCCCGATTTCGTTTTCAAGTTAACTGTTGGTTTGCGGGTCCAAAATGGCATTTTTGCAGGATTCCCTCGCCATCCGAGGGAGAGAAGCCCGATTTCGTTTTCAATTTTACTTCGCTTGTGGGTCCACAAATGACATTTTTGCTGGATTCCCTCGCCATCCGACTGAGAGAAGCCCGATTTCGTTTTCAAGTTTACTGTTCGTTTGTGGGTCCACAAATGACATTTTTGCTGGATCCTCTCGCCATCCGAGGGAGAGTATCCCGGTTTCGTTTTCAAGTTTACTTCGCTTGTGGGTCCGCAAATGACATTTTTGCTGGATCCTCTCGCCATCCGAGGGAGAGTATCCCGGTTTCGTTTTCAAGTTAACTGTTGGTTTGCGGGTCCAAAATGGCATTTTTGCTGGATCCTCTCGCCATCCGAGGGAGAGTATCCCGGTTTCGTTTTCAAGTTAACTGTTGGTTTGCGGGTCCAAAATGGCATTTTTGCAGGATTCCCTCGCCATCCGAGGGAGAGAAGCCCGATTTCGTTTTCAATTTTACTTCGCTTGTGGGTCCGCAAATGACATTTTTGCTGGATCCTCTCGCCATCCGAGGGAGAGTATCCCGGTTTCGTTTTCAAGTTAACTGTTGGTTTGCGGGTCCAAAATGGCATTTTTGCAGGATTCCCTCGCCATCCGAGGGAGAGAAGCCCGATTTCGTTTTCAATTTTACTTCGCTTGTGGGTCCGCAAATGACATTTTTGCTGGATCCTCTCGCCATCCGAGGGAGAGTATCCCGGTTTCGTTTTCAAGTTAACTGTTGGTTTGCGGGTCCAAAATGGCATTTTTGCAGGATTCCCTCGCCATCCGAGGGAGAGAAGCCCGATTTCGTTTTCAATTTTACTTCGCTTGTGGGTCCGCAAATGACATTTTTGCTGGATTCCCTCGCCATCCGAGGGAGAGAAGCCCGATTTCGTTTTCAATTTTACTTCGCTTGCGGGTCCAAAATGGCATTTTTGCAGGATTCCCTCGCCATCCGAGGGAGAGAAGCCCGATTTCGTTTTCAAGTTAACTGTTGGTTTGCGGGTCCAAAATGGCATTTTTGCAGGATTCCCTCGCCATCCGAGGGAGAGAAGCCCGATTTCGTTTTCAAGTTTACTGTTCGTTTGTGGGTCCACAAATGACATTTTTGCTGGATCCTCTCGCCATCCGAGGGAGAGTATCCCGGTTTCGTTTTCAATTTTACTTCGCTTGTGGGTCCACAAATGACATTTTTGCTGGATTCCCTCGCCATCCGAGGGAGAGAAGCCCGATTTCGTTTTCAAGTTTACTGTTCGTTTGTGGGTCCACAAATGACATTTTTGCTGGATCCTCTCGCCATCCGAGGGAGAGTATCCCGGTTTCGTTTTCAAGTTTACTTCGCTTGTGGGTCCGCAAATGACATTTTTGCTGGATCCTCTCGCCATCCGAGGGAGAGTATCCCGGTTTCGTTTTCAAGTTAACTGTTGGTTTGCGAGTCCAAAATGGCATTTTTGCAGGATTCCTTCGCCATCCGAGGGAGAGAAGCCCGATTTCGTTTTCAACTTTACTGTTCGTTTGTGGGTCCACAAATGACATTTTTGCTGGATCCTCTCGCCATCCGAGGGAGAGTATCCCGGTTTCGTTTTCAAGTTTACTTCGCTTGTGGGTCCGCAAATGACATTTTTGCTGGATCCTCTCGCCATCCGAGGGAGAGTATCCCGGTTTCGTTTTCAAGTTAACTGTTGGTTTGCGGGTCCAAAATGGCATTTTTGCTGGATCCTCTCGCCATCCGAGGGAGAGTATCCCGGTTTCGTTTTCAAGTTAACTGTTGGTTTGCGGGTCCAAAATGGCATTTTTGCAGGATTCCCTCGCCATCCGAGGGAGAGAAGCCCGATTTCGTTTTCAAGTTAACTGTTGGTTTGCGGGTCCAAAATGGCATTTTTGCAGGATTCCCTCGCCATCCGAGGGAGAGAAGCCCGATTTCGTTTTCAATTTTACTTCGCTTGTGGGTCCGCAAATGACATTTTTGCTGGATCCTCTCGCCATCCGAGGGAGAGTATCCCGGTTTCGTTTTCAAGTTAACTGTTGGTTTGCGGGTCCAAAATGGCATTTTTGCAGGATTCCCTCGCCATCCGAGGGAGAGAAGCCCGATTTCGTTTTCAAGTTAACTGTTGGTTTGCGGGTCCAAAATGGCATTTTTGCAGGATTCCCTCGCCATCCGAGGGAGAGAAGCCCGATTTCGTTTTCAATTTTACTTCGCTTGTGGGTCCACAAATGACATTTTTGCTGGATTCCCTCGCCATCCGAGGGAGAGAAGCCCGATTTCGTTTTCAAGTTTACTGTTCGTTTGTGGGTCCACAAATGACATTTTTGCTGGATCCTCTCGCCATCCGAGGGAGAGTATCCCGGTTTCGTTTTCAAGTTTACTTCGCTTGTGGGTCCGCAAATGACATTTTTGCTGGATCCTCTCGCCATCCGAGGGAGAGTATCCCGGTTTCGTTTTCAAGTTAACTGTTGGTTTGCGGGTCCAAAATGGCATTTTTGCAGGATTCCCTCGCCATCCGAGGGAGAGAAGCCCGATTTCGTTTTCAATTTTACTTCGCTTGTGGGTCCGCAAATGACATTTTTGCTGGATCCTCTCGCCATCCGAGGGAGAGTATCCCGGTTTCGTTTTCAAGTTAACTGTTGGTTTGCGGGTCCAAAATGGCATTTTTGCAGGATTCCCTCGCCATCCGAGGGAGAGAAGCCCGATTTCGTTTTCAATTTTACTTCGCTTGTGGGTCCGCAAATGACATTTTTGCTGGATCCTCTCGCCATCCGAGGGAGAGTATCCCGGTTTCGTTTTCAAGTTAACTGTTGGTTTGCGGGTCCAAAATGGCATTTTTGCAGGATTCCCTCGCCATCCGAGGGAGAGAAGCCCGATTTCGTTTTCAAGTTAACTGTTGGTTTGCGGGTCCAAAATGGCATTTTTGCAGGATTCCCTCGCCATCCGAGGGAGAGAAGCCCGATTTCGTTTTCAATTTTACTTCGCTTGTGGGTCCACAAATGACATTTTTGCTGGATTCCCTCGCCATCCGAGGGAGAGAAGCCCGATTTCGTTTTCAAGTTTACTGTTCGTTTGTGGGTCCACAAATGACATTTTTGCTGGATCCTCTCGCCATCCGAGGGAGAGTATCCCGGTTTCGTTTTCAAGTTTACTTCGCTTGTGGGTCCGCAAATGACATTTTTGCTGGATCCTCTCGCCATCCGAGGGAGAGTATCCCGGTTTCGTTTTCAACTTTACTGTTCGTTTGTGGGTCCACAAATGACATTTTTGCTGGATCCTCTCGCCATCCGAGGGAGAGTATCCCGGTTTCGTTTTCAAGTTAACTGTTGGTTTGCGGGTCCAAAATGGCATTTTTGCAGGATTCCTTCGCCATCCGAGGAAGAGAAGCCCGATTTCGTTTTCAACTTTACTGTTCGTTTGTGGGTCCACAAATGACATTTTTGCTGGATCCTCTCGCCATCCGAGGGAGAGTATCCCGGTTTCGTTTTCAAGTTTACTTCGCTTGTGGGTCCGCAAATGACATTTTTGCTGGATCCTCTCGCCATCCGAGGGAGAGTATCCCGGTTTCGTTTTCAAGTTAACTGTTGGTTTGCGGGTCCAAAATGGCATTTTTGCTGGATCCTCTCGCCATCCGAGGGAGAGTATCCCGGTTTCGTTTTCAAGTTAACTGTTGGTTTGCGGGTCCAAAATGGCATTTTTGCAGGATTCCCTCGCCATCCGAGGGAGAGAAGCCCGATTTCGTTTTCATGTTAACTGTTGGTTTGCGGGTCCAAAATGGCATTTTTGCAGGATTCCCTCGCCATCCGAGGGAGAGAAGCCCGATTTCGTTTTCAATTTTACTTCGCTTGTGGGTCCGCAAATGACATTTTGCTGGATCCTCTCGCCATCCGAGGGAGAGTATCCCGGTTTCGTTTTCAAGTTAACTGTTGGTTTGCGGGTCCAAAATGGCATTTTTGCAGGATTCCCTCGCCATCCGAGGGAGAGAAGCCCGATTTCGTTTTCAAGTTAACTGTTGGTTTGCGGGTCCAAAATGGCATTTTTGCAGGATTCCCTCGCCATCCGAGGGAGAGAAGCCCGATTTCGTTTTCAATTTTACTTCGCTTGTGGGTCCACAAATGACATTTTTGCTGGATTCCCTCGCCATCCGAGGGAGAGAAGCCCGATTTCGATTTCAAGTTTACTGTTCGTTTGTGGGTCCACAAATGACATTTTTGCTGGATCATCTCGCCATCCGAGGGAGAGTATCCCGGTTTCGTTTTCAAGTTTACTTCGCTTGTGGGTCCGCAAATGACATTTTTGCTGGATCCTCTCGCCATCCGAGGGAGAGTATCCCGGTTTCGTTTTCAAGTTAACTGTTGGTTTGCGGGTCCAAAATGGCATTTTTGCAGGATTCCCTCGCCATCCGAGGGAGAGAAGCCCGATTTCGTTTTCAATTTTACTTCGCTTGTGGGTCCGCAAATGACATTTTTGCTGGATCCTCTCGCCATCCGAGGGAGAGTATCCCGGATTCGTTTTCAAGTTAACTGTTGGTTTGCGGGTCCAAAATGGCATTTTTGCAGGATTCCCTCGCCATCCGAGGGAGAGAAGCCCGATTTCGTTTTCAATTTTACTTCGCTTGTGGGTCCGCAAATGACATTTTTGCTGGATCCTCTCGCCATCCGAGGGAGAGCTATCCCGGTTTCGTTTTCAAGTTAACTGTTGGTTTGCGGGTCCAAAATGGCATTTTTGCAGGATTCCCTCGCCATCCGAGGGAGAGAAGCCCGATTTCGTTTTCAAGTTAACTGTTGGTTTGCGGGTCCAAAATGGCATTTTTGCAGGATTCCCTCGCCATCCGAGGGAGAGAAGCCCGATTTCGTTTTCAATTTTACTTCGCTTGTGGGTCCACAAATGACATTTTTGCTGGATTCCCTCGCCATCCGAGTGAGAGAAGCCCGATTTCGTTCTCAAGTTAACTGTTGGTTTGCGGGTCCAAAATGGCATTTTTGCAGGATTCCCTCGCCATCCGAGGGAGAGAAGCCCGATTTCGTTTTCAATTTTACTTCGCTTGTGGGTCCGCAAATGACATTTTTGCTGGATCCTCTCGCCATCCGAGGGAGAGTATCCCGGTTTCGTTTTCAAGTTAACTGTTGGTTTGCGGGTCCAAAAATGGCATTTTTGCAGGATTCCCTCGCCATCCGAGGGAGAGAAGCCCGATTTCGTTTTCAAGTTAACTGTTGGTTTGCGGGTCCAAAATGGCATTTTTGCAGGATTCCCTCGCCATCCGAGGGAGAGAAGCCCGATTTCGTTTTCAATTTTACTTCGCTTGTGGGTCCACAAATGACATTTTTGCTGGATTCCCTCGCCATCCGACTGAGAGAAGCCCGATTTCGTTTTCAAGTTTACTGTTCGTTTGTGGGTCCACAAATGACATTTTTGCTGGATCCTCTCGCCATCCGAGGGAGAGTATCCCGGTTTCGTTTTCAAGTTTACTTCGCTTGTGGGTCCGCAAATGACATTTTTGCTGGATCCTCTCGCCATCCGAGGGAGAGTATCCCGGTTTCGTTTTCAAGTTAACTGTTGGTTTGCGGGTCCAAAATGGCATTTTTGCTGGATCCTCTCGCCATCCGAGGGAGAGTATCCCGGTTTCGTTTTCAAGTTAACTGTTGGTTTGCGGGTCCAAAATGGCATTTTTGCAGGATTCCCTCGCCATCCGAGGGAGAGAAGCCCGACTTCGTTTCAATTTTACTTCGCTTGTGGGTCCGCAAATGACATTTTTGCTGGATCCTCTCGCCATCCGAGGGAGAGTATCCCGGTTTCGTTTTCAAGTTAACTGTTGGTTTGCGGGTCCAAAATGGCATTTTTGCAGGATTCCCTCGCCATCCGAGGGAGTGAAGCCCGATTTCGTTTTCAATTTTACTTCGCTTGTGGGTCCGCAAATGACATTTTTGCTGGATCCTCTCGCCATCCGAGGGAGAGTATCCCGGTTTCGTTTTCAAGTTAACTGTTGGTTTGCGGGTCCAAAATGGCATTTTTGCAGGATTCCCTCGCCATCCGAGGGAGAGAAGCCCGATTTCGTTTTCAAGTTAACTGTTGGTTTGCGGGTCCAAAATGGCATTTTTGCAGGATTCCCTCGCCATCCGAGGGAGAGAAGCCCGATTTCGTTTTCAATTTTACTTCGCTTGTGGGTCCACAAATGACATTTTTGCTGGATTCCCTCGCCATCCGAGGGAGAGAAGCCCGATTTCGTTTTCAAGTTTACTGTTCGTTTGTGGGTCCACAAATGACATTTTGCTGGATTCCCTCGCCATCCGAGGGAGAGAAGCCCGATTTCGTTTTCAAGTTTATTGTTCGTTTGTGGGTCCACAAATGACATTTTTGCTGGATCCTCTCGCCATCCGAGGGAGAGTATCCCGGTTTCGTTTTCAAGTTTACTTCGCTTGTGGGTCCGCAAATGACATTTTTGCTGGATCCTCTCGCCATCCGAGGGAGAGTATCCCGGTTTCGTTTTCAAGTTAACTGTTGGTTTGCGGGTCCAAAATGGCATTTTTGCAGGATTCCCTCGCCATCCGAGGGAGAGAAGCCCGATTTCGTTTTCAAATTTACTTCGCTTGTGGGTCCGCAAATGACATTTTTGCTGGATCCTCTCGCCATCCGAGGGAGAGTATCCCGGTTTCGTTTTCAAGTTAACTGTTGGTTTGCGGGTCCAAAATGGCATTTTTGCAGGATTCCCTCGCCATCCGAGGGAGAGAAGCCCGATTTCGTTTTCAATTTTACTTCGCTTGTGGGTCCACAAATGACATTTTTGCTGGATTCCCTCGCCATCCGAGGGAGAGAAGCCCGATTTCGTTTTTCAAGTTTACTGTTCGTTTGTGGGTCCACAAATGACATTTTTGCTGGATCCTCTCGCCATCCGAGGGAGAGTATCCCGGTTTCGTTTTCAAGTTTACTTCGCTTGTGGGTCCGCAAATGACATTTTTGCTGGATCCTCTCGCCATCCGAGGGAGAGTATCCCGGTTTCGTTTTCAAGTTAACTGTTGGTTTGCGGGTCCAAAATGGCATTTTTGCAGGATTCCCTCGCCATCCGAGGGAGAGAAGCCCGATTTCGTTTTCAAGTTAACTGTTGGTTTGCGGGTCCAAAATGGCATTTTTGCAGGATTCCCTCGCCATCCGAGGGAGAGAAGCCCGATTTCGTTTTCAATTTTACTTCGCTTGTGGGTCCACAAATGACATTTTTGCTGGATTCCCTCGCCATCCGAGGGAGAGAAGCCCGATTTCGTTTTCAAGTTTACTGTTCGTTTGTGGGTCCAAAATGACATTTTTGCTGGATTCCCTCGCCATCCGTGGGAGAGAAGCCCGATTTCGTTTTCAAGTTTACTGTTCGTTTGTGGGTCCAAAATGACATTTGTGCTGGATTCCCTCGCCATCCGAGGGAGAGAAGCCCGATTTCGTTTTCAAGTTTACTGTTCGTTTGTGGGTCCAAAATGACATTTTTGCTGGATTCCCCTCGCCATCCGAGGGAGAGAAGCCCGATTTCGTTTTCAAGTTAACTGTTGGTTTGCGGGTCCAAAATGGCATTTTTGCAGGATTCCCTCCATCCGAGGGAGAGAAGCCCGATTTCGTTTTCAAGTTAACTGTTGGTTTGCGGGTCCAAAATGGCATTTTTGCAGGATTCCCTCGCCATCCGAGGGAGAGAAGCCCGGTTTCGTTTTCAAGTTTACTGTTCGTTTGTGGGTCCACAAATGACATTTTTGCAGGATTCCCTCGCCATCCGAGGGAGAGAAGCCCGATTTCGTTTTCAAGTTTACTGTTCGTTTGTGGGTCCAAAATGACATTTTTGCTGGATTCCCTCGCCATCCGAGGGAGAGAAGCCCGATTTCGTTTTCAAGTTAACTGTTGGTTTGCGGGTCCAAAATGGCATTTTTGCAGGATTCCCTCGCCATCCGAGGGAGAGAAGCCCGATTTCGTTTTCAAGTTAACTGTTGGTTTGCGGGTCCAAAATGGCATTTTTGCAGGATTCCCTCGCCATCCGAGGGAGAGAAGCCCGATTTCGTTTTCAATTTTACTTCGCTTGTGGGTCCACAAATGACATTTTTGCTGGATCCTCTAGCCATCCGAGGGAGAGAAGCCCGGTTTCGTTTTCAAGTTTACTGTTCGTTTGTGGGTCCCACAAATGACATTTTTGCTGGATTCCCTCGCCATCCGAGGGAGAGAAGCCCGATTTCGTTTTCAAGTTAACTGTTGGTTTGCGGGTCCAAAATGGCATTTTTGCTGGATTCCCTCGCCATCCGAGGGAGAGTATCCCGGTTTCGTTTTCAAGTTAACTGTTGGTTTGCGGGGTCCAAAATGGCATTTTTGCAGGATTCCCTCGCCATCCGAGGGAGAGAAGCCCGATTTCGTTTCAAGTTAACTGTTGGTTTGCGGGTCCAAAATGGCATTTTTGCAGGATTCCCTCGCCATCCGAGGGAGAGAAGCCCGATTTCGTTTTCAATTTTACTTCGCTTGTGGGTCCACAAATGACATTTTTGCTGGATTCCCTCGCCATCCGAGGGAGAGAAGCCCGATTTCGTTTTCAAGTTTACTGTTCGTTTGTGGGTCCAAATGACATTTTTGCTGGATTCCCTCGCCATCCGTGGGAGAGAAGCCCGATTTCGTTTTCAAGTTTACTGTTCGTTTGTGGGTCCAAAATGACATTTTTGCTGGATTCCCTCGCCATCCGAAGGAGAGAAGCCCGATTTCGTTTTCAAGTTAACTGTTGGTTTGCGGGTCCAAAATGGCATTTTTGCAGGATTCCCTCGCCATCCGAGGGAGAGAAGCCCGATTTCGTTTTCAATTTTACTTCGCTTGTGGGTCCGCAAATGACATTTTTGCTGGATCCTCTCGCCATCCGAGGGAGAGTATCCCGGTTTCGTTTTCAAGTTAACTGTTGGTTTGCGGGTCCAAAATGGCATTTTTGCAGGATTCCCTCGCCATCCGAGGGAGAGAAGCCCGATTTCGTTTTCAAGTTAACTGTTGGTTTGCGGGTCCAAAATGGCATTTTTGCAGGATTCCCTCGCCATCCGAGGGAGAGAAGCCCGATTTCGTTTTCAATTTTACTTCGCTTGTGGGTCCACAAATGACATTTTTGCTGGATTCCCTCGCCATCCGAGGGAGAGAAGCCCGATTTCGTTTTCAAGTTAACTGTTGGTTTGCGGGTCCAAAATGGCATTTTTGCAGGATTCCCTCGCCATCCGAGGGAGAGAAGCCCGATTTCGTTTTCAATTTTACTTCGCTTGTGGGTCCACAAATGACATTTTTGCTGGATTCCCTCGCCATCCGACTGAGAGAAGCCCGATTTCGTTTTCAAGTTTACTGTTCGTTTGTGGGTCCACAAATGACATTTTTGCTGGATCCTCTCGCCATCCGAGGGAGAGTATCCCGGTTTCGTTTTCAAGTTTACTTCGCTTGTGGGTCCGCAAATGACATTTTTGCTGGATCCTCTCGCCATCCGAGGGAGAGTATCCCGGTTTCGTTTTCAAGTTAACTGTTGGTTTGCGGGTCCAAAATGGCATTTTTGCTGGATCCTCTCGCCATCCGAGGGAGAGTATCCCGGTTTCGTTTTCAAGTTAACTGTTGGTTTGCGGGTCCAAAATGGCATTTTTGCAGGATTCCCTCGCCATCCGAGGGAGAGAAGCCCGATTTCGTTTTCAATTTTACTTCGCTTGTGGGTCCGCAAATGACATTTTTGCTGGATCCTCTCGCCATCCGAGGGAGAGTATCCCGGTTTCGTTTTCAAGTTAACTGTTGGTTTGCGGGTCCAAATGGCATTTTTGCAGGATTCCCCTCGCCATCCGAGGGAGAGAAGCCCGATTTCGTTTTCAAGGTAACTGTTGGTTTGCGGGTCCAAAATGGCATTTTTGCAGGATTCCCTCGCCATCCGAGGGAGAGAAGCCCGATTTCGTTTTCAATTTTACTTCGCTTGTGGGTCCACAAATGACATTTTTGCTGGATTCCCTCGCCATCCGAGGGAGAGAAGCCCGATTTCGTTTTCAAGTTTACTGTTCGTTTGTGGGTCCACAAATGACATTTTTGCTGGATCCTCTCGCCATCCGAGGGAGAGTATCCCGGTTTCGTTTTCAAGTTTACTTCGCTTGTGGGTCCGCAAATGACATTTTTGCTGGATCCTCTCGCCATCCGAGGGAGAGTATCCCGGTTTCGTTTTCAAGTTAACTGTTGGTTTGCGGGTCCAAAATGGCATTTTTGCAGGATTCCTTCGCCATCCGAGGGAGAGAAGCCCGATTTCGTTTTCAACTTTACCGTTCGTTTTGTGGGTCCACAAATGACATTTTTGCTGGATCCTCTCGCCATCCGAGGGAGAGTATCCCGGTTTCGTTTTCAAGTTTACTTCGCTTGTGGGTCCGCAAATGACATTTTTGCTGGATCCTCTCGCCATCCGAGGGAGAGTATCCCGGTTTCGTTTTCAAGTTAACTGTTGGTTTGCGGGTCCAAAATGGCATTTTTGCTGGATCCTCTCGCCATCCGAGGGAGAGTATCCCGGTTTCGTTTTCAAGTTAACTGTTGGTTTGCGGGTCCAAATGGCATTTTTGCAGGATTCCCTCGCCATCCGAGGGAGAGAAGCCCGATTTCGTTTTCAAGTTAACTGTTGGTTTGCGGGTCCAAAATGGCATTTTTGCAGGATTCCCTCGCCATCCGAGGGAGAGAAGCCCGATTTCGTTTTCAATTTTACTTCGCTTGTGGGTCCGCAAATGACATTTTTGCTGGATCCTCTCGCCATCCGAGGGAGAGTATCCCGGTTTCGTTTTCCAAGTTAACTGTTGGTTTGCGGGTCCAAAATGGCATTTTTGCCAGGATTCCCTCGCCATCCGAGGGAGAGAAGCCCGATTTCGTTTTCAAGTTAACTGTTGGTTTGCGGGTCCAAAATGGCATTTTTGCAGGATTCCCTCGCCATCCGAGGGAGAGAAGCCCGATTTCGTTTTCAATTTTACTTCGCTTGTGGGTCCACAAAGGACATTTTTGCTGGATTCCCTCGCCATCCGAGGGAGAGAAGCCCGATTTCGTTTTCAAGTTTACTGTTCGTTTGTGGGGTCCACAAATGACATTTTTGCTGGATCCTCTCGCCATCCGAGGGAGAGTATCCCGGTTTCGTTTTCAAGTTTACTTCGCTTGTGGGTCCGCAAATGACATTTTTGCTGGATCCTCTCGCCATCCGAGGGAGAGTATCCCGGTTTCGTTTTCAAGTTAACTGTTGGTTTGCGGGTCCAAAATGGCATTTTTGCAGGATTCCCTCGCCATCCGAGGGAGAGAAGCCCGATTTCGTTTTCAATTTTACTTCGCTTGTGGGTCCGCAAATGACATTTTTGCTGGATCCCTCTCGCCATCCGAGGGAGAGTATCCCGGTTTCGTTTTCAAGTTAACTGTTGGTTTGCGGGTCCAAAATGGCATTTTGCAGGATTCCCTCGCCATCCGAGGGAGAGAAGCCCGATTTCGTTTTCAATTTTACTTCGCTTGTGGGTCCGCAAATGACATTTTTGCTGGATCCTCTCGCCATCCGAGGGAGAGTATCCCGGTTTCGTTTTCAAGTTAACTGTTGGTTTGCGGGTCCAAAATGGCATTTTTGCAGGATTCCCTCGCCATCCGAGGGAGAGAAGCCCGATTTCGTTTTCAAGTTAACTGTTGGTTTGCGGGTCCAAAATGGCATTTTTGCAGGATTCCCTCGCCATCCGAGGGAGAGAAGCCCGATTTCGTTTTTCAATTTTACTTCGCTTGTGGGTCCACAAATGACATTTTTGCTGGATTCCCTCGCCATCCGAGGGTCAAGTTAACTGTTGGTTTGCGGGTCCAAAATGGCATTTTTGCAGGATTCCCTCGCCATCCGAGGGAGAGAAGCCCGATTTCGTTTTCAATTTTACTTCGCTTGTGGGTCCGCAAATGACATTTTTGCTGGATCCTCTCGCCATCCGAGGGAGAGTATCCCGGTTTCGTTTTCAAGTTAACTGTTGGTTTGCGGGTCCAAAATGGCATTTTTACAGGATTCCCTCGCCATCCGAGGGAGAGAAGCCCGATTTCGTTTTCAAGTTAACTGTTGGTTTGCGGGTCCAAAATGGCATTTTTGCAGGATTCCCTCGCCATCCGAGGGAGAGAAGCCCGATTTCGTTTTCAATTTTACTTCGCTTGTGGGTCCACAAATGACATTTTTGCTGGATTCCCTCGCCATCCGACTGAGAGAAGCCCGATTTCGTTTTCAAGTTTACTGTTCGTTTGTGGGTCCACAAATGACATTTTTGCTGGATCCTCTCGCCATCCGAGGGAGAGTATCCCGGTTTCGTTTTCAAGTTTACTTCGCTTGTGGGTCCGCAAATGACATTTTTGCTGGATCCTCTCGCCATCCGAGGGAGAGTATCCCGGTTTCGTTTTCAAGTTAACTGTTGGTTTGCGGGTCCAAAATGGCATTTTTGCTGGATCCTCTCGCCATCCGAGGGAGAGTATCCCGGTTTCGTTTTCAAGTTAACTGTTGGTTTTGCGGGTCCAAAATGGCATTTTTGCAGGATTCCCTCGCCATCCGAGGGAGAGAAGCCCGATTTCGTTTTCATTTTACTTCGCTTGTGGGTCCGCAAATGACATTTTTGCTGGATCCTCTCGCCATCCGAGGGAGAGTATCCCGGTTTCGTTTTAAGTTAACTGTTGGTTTGCGGGTCCAAAATGGCATTTTTGCAGGATTCCCTCGCCATCCGAGGGAGAGAAGCCCGATTTCGTTTTCAATTTTACTTCGCTTGTGGTCCGCAAATGACATTTTTGCTGGATCCTCTCGCCATCCGAGGGAGAGTATCCCGGTTTCGTTTTCAAGTTAACTGTTGGTTTGCGGGTCCAAAATGGCATTTTTGCAGGATTCCCTCGCCATCCGAGGGAGAGAAGCCCGATTTCGTTTCAAGTTAACTGTTGGTTTGCGGGTCCAAAATGGCATTTTTGCAGGATTCCCTCGCCATCCGAGGGAGAGAAGCCCGATTTCGTTTTCAATTTTACTTCGCTTGTGGGTCCACAAATGACATTTTTGCTGGATTCCCTCGCCATCCGAGGGAGAGAAGCCCGATTTCGTTTTCAAGTTTACTGTTCGTTTGTGGGTCCACAAATGACATTTTTGCTGGATTCCCCTCGCCATCCGAGGGAGAGAAGCCCGATTTCGTTTTCAAGTTTATTGTTCGTTTGTGGGTCCACAAATGACATTTTTGCTGGATCCTCTCGCCATCCGAGGGAGAGTATCCGGTTTCGTTTTCAAGTTTACTTCGCTTGTGGGTCCGCAAATGACATTTTTGCTGGATCCTCTCGCCATCCGAGGGAGAGTATCCCGGTTTCGTTTTCAAGTTAACTGTTGGTTTGCGGGTCCAAAATGGCATTTTTGCAGGATCCCTCGCCATCCGAGGGAGAGAAGCCCGATTTCGTTTTCAAATTTACTTCGCTTGTGGGTCCGCAAATGACATTTTTGCTGGATCCTCTCGCCATCCGAGGGAGAGTATCCCGGTTTCGTTTTTCAAGATAACTGTTGGTTTGCGGGTCCAAAATGGCATTTTTGCAGGATTCCCTCGCCATCCGAGGGAGAGAAGCCGATTTCGTTTTCAATTTTACTTCGCTTGTGGGTCCACAAATGACATTTTTGCTGGATTCCCTCGCCATCCGAGGGAGAGAAGCCCGATTTCGTTTTCAAGTTTACTGTTCGTTTGTGGGTCCACAAATGACATTTTTGCTGGATCCTCTCGCCATCCGAGGGAGAGTATCCCGGTTTCGTTTTCAAGTTTACTTCGCTTGTGGGTCCGCAAATGACATTTTTGCTGGATCCTCTCGCCATCCGAGGGAGAGTATCCCGGTTTCGTTTTCAAGTTAACTGTTGGTTTGCGGGTCCAAAATGGCATTTTTGCAGGATTCCCTCGCCATCCGAGGGAGAGAAGCCCGATTTCGTTTTCAAGTTAACTGTTGGTTTGCGGGTCCAAAATGGCATTTTTGCAGGATTCCCTCGCCATCCGAGGGAGAGAAGCCGATTTCGTTTTCAATTTTACTTCGCTTGTGGGTCCACAAATGACATTTTTGCTGGATTCCCTCGCCATCCGAGGGAGAGAAGCCCGATTTCGTTTTCAAGTTTACTGTTCGTTTGTGGGTCCAAATGACATTTTTGCTGGATTCCCTCGCCATCCGTGGGAGAGAAGCCCGATTTCGTTTTCAAGTTTACTGTTCGTTTGTGGGTCCAAAATGACATTTGTGCTGGATTCCCTCGCCATCCGAGGGAGAGAAGCCCGATTTCGTTTCAAGTTTACTGTTCGTTTGTGGGTCCAAAATGACATTTTTGCTGGATTCCCTCGCCATCCGAGGGAGAGAAGCCGATTTCGTTTTCAAGTTAACTGTTGGTTTGCGGGTCCAAAATGGCATTTTTGCAGGATTCCCTCGCCATCCGAGGGAGAGAAGCCCGATTTCGTTTTCAAGTTAACTGTTGGTTTGCGGGTCCAAAATGGCATTTTTGCAGGATTCCTCGCCATCCGAGGGAGAGAAGCCCGGTTTCGTTTTCAAG